>BLSH010041018.1:850852-869792 GCA_018402905.1 Glandirana rugosa | reverse complement strand
TTTTTTTTTTTTTTTTTTTTTTTTCTTTTTTTTTGCATCAAATTACATAGTTGTATTGTTTGGTTAAAATGAAACAAGAAACAAGTCCATCCAGTTCAATAAATAGAGAAAAACAAACTGACAACCTTCACACACACAATCCTGTACACACCGTTGATCCATAAGAAGGCAAAAACCACAATAAAGCATGGTCCAGTTTGCTCCAGCAGGGTGGGGGGGGGGATCCTTCCTGATCCCCCAGGATGCAATTGGATACTCCCTGGATCAGCTTCCCCAGGTTTTATTACCTATAAATGTTAGTTTTTAGTTATATTTTGTGCATTCTACTGAGCTGGCGGGCACTAGTCCATGAGGGAGTCTATTCCACATTTCCACAGCTCTTACTGTGAAGAAGCCTTTCCGTATGTGGAGATTAAATCTTTTACTCCAGACATAAGTGCCCTGAAGTGAAGAGTGCCAAGTTAACTATATGAACCTCTCTATTACTTTATACATGGTAAACATATCCCCCCTAATTGCCTCTTCCCAAGAGAGAATAAATTCAGTTCAGCTAATCTTTCCTTATAGCTGAGCTCCTTCATGCCTCTTATCAGTTTGGTTGTCCTTATCTGCACTTTCTCCTCAATATCCTTTTTGTGAACTGGTGACCAAAACTGAACTGCATATTCCAGTTGTGGTCTTAGTAATGATTTGTACAGGGAAAAAATTGTGTCTCCTTCTGTGGAGTCTATTCCTTGTTTAATACAAGAAAATATTTTACTAGCCTTAGAAACGGCATTGTATGCTATTATTAAGTCTATGATCTACCAGAATATCCAGATCCTTCTCAAACATTGACTCTCCCAGCTGTTCCACTCCTAGAATGTATGATGCTTATTAATAGTGATGGGCAAATGGTTCGGGCCGAGCATAAATCCGGCCCGAACATTGGCTTTACGCCCTTTGGCGAACACCTGAATTAGCAGGGCGTTCAACCGTTTGTTTTGGCCTGCCAAATGCCCCACAATCCACTGTGCCAATCAGGGCACAGAACACTGTCAGATTGGAGAAAGTCATGATGACATAGGCCAATCATGGCTCATTGCTCATAGACCCACCCCACACTATTAAAGGTTCCTTCACAGACGAGCCATTTGTAGTGTGATATTGGAGTGGAGATAGAACATGGCTCTGTTCATTGCTACTAGCGAGTTAGTGTTCTATTGTGATTCTGTTGTGAGTGTCAGTATAGTGTGAATATAGTGATAGTGCAGCGTCCTTGCAGTTTTACTGCAGTATATTTCATTGTGTCGGTGTAGTGCGTCTGTGCAGTTTTACTGCCGTATATTGATGTGTGTCAGTGTATTGCGTCCATGCCGTTTTACTGCAGTATATTGAAGTTCATCAGTGCAGTTTTACTGCAGTATATTCTAGTGCGTCAGTGCAGTTATACTTAAGTATATTGATTGTAGTGCGTCAGTGCAGTTTTACTGCAGTACTGTATATACTCGGGTATAAGCCGAGTTTTTCAGCACATTTTTTGTGCTGAAAAAGACCCCCCTCGGCTTATACCCGAGTCAGTGTCTGTGGGTGATCAGTAGTTTCACATTAAACAGAGCCATGCTGCTTCTAAGAGCCGTTCTGTGCTTTTAACTGTGACTAATCACATTGGAATGTAGAGAATCCTGAGAGAGGTGTCAGATTTTCAGCTTGATGTCGGCAGGTGGGCGTGACAAGCTGATAGCTGTTCAGTTCCGCCCACCTCCTGATCTCAGTGAAGATCTGCAGCTCTCTCTCAGCATTCTCTACATTCCAATGTGATTAGTCACAGTTACATGCACAGAACGGCTCTTAGAAGCAGCACAGCTCTGTTTAATGTGAAACTACCTTACTCATCCCTTATGTGTTCTGGCTACAGTCTCTGTGTCCTGGCTAAAATCCCTGTGTCCTGGCTAATATCCCTGTGTCCTGGCTAATATCCCTGTGTCCTGGTTAAAATCCCTGTGTTCTGGCTCCCTGTCCCTGTGTTCTGGCTGCTGCATTTCCCACCCTAGGCTTATACGCTGGTCAATAAGTTTTCCCATATCTTTTGGGCAAAAGTAGGGGGTCGGCTTATACACGGGTCAACTTATACACGAGTGTATACGGTATATTGTAGTGCAGGGGTCAGCAACCTTTTCCACTTAAGGGCCAGATTCAATGTATGTGAATGCGTGGAGGGCCGCATTCACCTGCTTATAAATGAAGATACCATTACACAGCCCCCACACTTCTGACCCCCTTTACATTACACAGCCCCTGCTCCTCTGACCCCCTTTACATTACACCTTCCCCGCACCTCTGGCCCCCTTTACATTACACAGCCCCTGCACCTCTGGCCCCTTTTACATTACACAGCCCCTGCACCTCTGGACCCCTTTATATTAAACAGCCCCCTCACCTCTGGTCCCCTTTACATTAACAGCAACAACAGAAAAAATACACTTTCATGAATTAAACAAAAAACAAAACTGTAGTTAGCCCATTTTTTTTGTATAATGTGAAAGATGATGTTACGCCGAGTAAATACATATCTAACATGTCGTGGTTTAAAATTCTGCACACTCGTGGAATGGCGACGAACTAAGGTACTTAAAAAATTATATAGGCGATTCTTTAAAAATTTCCATAGGTTACCAGTTTAGAGTTAGAGGAGGTCTTGTGCTAGATTGATTGCTCTTGCTCTAACGATCGGGGCGATACATCAGATGTGTGTTTTGAACACTTGTAAATTGGCGGTTGTGACTTGCGTATGCATTCGCTTCTGTGTGCGAGCACAGAGGGATGGGGCGCTTTAATGTTTTTTTTCTCTTATTTATTTTATTTTTTTTTTTTTTATGTTTACACTGTCCCTTTGAAAAAAAAAAATCTGATCACTTTTATTGCTGTCACAAGGAATGTAAACATCCCTTGTGACAGTAATAGGCAGTGACAGGTACTCTTTTTCCCTCCTTTGAACTTAAAGTGGTTGTCAACTCATGACAACCACTTTAACCTACAGGTAAGCCTATGATAAGTCTTACCTGTAGGTGCCCTGCATATCTCCTAAACCTGCACGGTTCAGGAGATATGCAGTGTACTAGATGTGCCAACGTCATTTCGGCACATGCGCAGTGATAAAACGGCCTTCGTGGCGTTTCTGCACTGAGATCGTTCCGTGACTGGCGGCTCCCATGCGCATGCGGAGTTGCGGCCCCGGAAGGAAGAGGGGCTGAAGATGGACGCTGCCTGCACTGGGGACATCGCTGGACGTCGCAGGCTTTGTTTGCAGGTAGCCCATTATGTTTCTACTTTGCAGGGGAATACAGAGGAAGTAAATCCCACCAGGGTTTACTTTCTCTTTAAAAGCATTCAAAATGCCAAGTTTGTCTGTTTTGAATACTGTAATTTTTTTTAAAATTCATTGCCTTTAAGTCTTCTGTAAACCAGAAGTGTCATGACATCGCTTCCGGGTTACTAGATCTGAGACCCGATCGAAGGCGATTCTGGCTGGCAGACGTGCCAGCTGGTCACTTGGGCCTCCCGGTGGGACGGGAGAGCCCGGGCGAGCCGCATCGGTTGTTATCCCAAGAAAACCAACCGTTGGCTCTAAAAAAAAAAAAAAAACGGTACTGGAGTGATGCGTGCAGTTGCAGGCATCACCCCGGTACAACCCCTTCAAGTCAAGGCTGCATATTTGCGTATAGTCAGTGTGAAAGGGTTAAAATGTTGTGTTTAATCACTAATCATGTGATTGCCTCAAGGAGTGAGAGTCCCGACGCCACCATACTGCCTTTTATAATAGACAATAATTGTGTATATTGCAGGCACTATTTTGTAGAAGCCTATGGCGGCCATTTTCCTGGAGTCTAATGTTTTTGACAAACAAATGTGAATTCCAGCCTGCGGTTGCCATTATCAGGGAGCCACAGTTCAAGAACTAAGATTGGGCATAGCTGCCAGATAAAACCCTGGGTTTTATAACTTTTAAAACTGAGTAATTCAATTTTGGTATTGGGGGTTTCCACCACTGTTGCAAATGTTCATTTCTATGTTGTATATTCACCTCAGCACTTCACTATTTCTTATTATTTACAAAGGGCAACAGGAAGCTGAAGACCAGTCTGCAAAGTCTGTGAGCAATTGTCATCCTTATAAAGGCTAGAGGCCGCTAAGATCTATTGCATGTATCGTGCGTCATTGCGCACAGGCATGCACCAGGAACAAACGTGCACCGGCCTATTTTTATTAGATATGCGCGCATAGTCCTGCGCAAATGGGCACGACCATGCAGGGTATTGACAGGCGTGCCAAGCCTCCAGCTTGTCCCTTGACAGGTGTTCTCCTTGGAATAGCCCATAGGCATTAAATCACAGCAGCTCTTACAAGTTGTTCACCCTCCCCCCATTGTGGCCCCCAACAACAAATTTTAGTTTTAATACATACTTTTTCTTTAGGCCAGTCATGTGACAATGCAGGGTCGTCTTCATCTCTTGACACCAGCGCTGCTTTCTGTACGAGTACACTGTGAATGAAAGGTTCATGGTTACACCCACTGGGTGGTGACTCGTGCAGTCCTGCATTTGCAGTATGTATGAAATCCTCTGGGTTGAGGGAACTCAGGAGTCATGCAAGCCAGAAGCTGGAGAATATCTTACTGGGAAGAAGCACTGTGTGGGGCAGATCCAGATTGAAAAAGATAATTGCAGTTAGAGCTACTTTTTCAACATCTGGGGGGCTATAAAAATGGTAGCCTGGAATTGGACTTTACTATAGTAATTTTTTATTTTGTTTTGTTATAACACTGAAATAATGTTTTGTCAAGTTCAATATATGCATCATAAATGCCATCTTTATGTAGATATCTTTTGTAAACATTTTACATTAATTTGATTTAATTTTCTTCCTTTGTAGGTGGAAGAAGCTCAAATTGATAAGCATCAAGGCAGCTGTCCTTATGCATTGTATGTGGACAGTCACTGATGGCACCTAACTAGAAGAACAATTAGCAGACGTGTACAAAATTGTGACTTTCTTCTAAGTATAAGAAGACCAGCATTGTCATGTTCAGACGTCAGGATCTGCCTGGAATGCATGTACGTGAATCCTTTACCTGCACGGGTGTTTCCGATCCATTTGTTCTGGATGCACAAAATATCAAGGCAGGTTTCCGATAAGATCAGTGTTTTTGTGATAACAATGTACAATATTTGTATTATCTTCAGTTATTCTATAGTAGATGAAAGCTTTATGTTATATTCTTGTTTTAAATAGAATATATTGTGGTTTCTTACATGTACATATCAGCCATAACAGACCTGATCTGTCGAGGCATGGATGCCACAATGGTCCTCTGAAGATGAGCTGTGGTACCTGGCACCAAGCTATCAAAGCTATCATGAACAGATCCTTTTAGTCCTCTAAATTGCCAGGTGGGGCCTCCATGGGTTTTTCTAGCAAATCACAAAGATGCTCAATTGGATTGAATATAGTGTGTGATGGTGTTGGCCTGTGATATGAAAAAATATACAGGTGTGATAATACAAGTGCTAAACACTAGGTAAATGGCAAAAATTATAATAAAGTGTACGCAGAAAGTGCTGATAAGCTGCTAATATGAAAAAGTCTTGTAAACTGTAACAAAAATAAAGCCTCACATCAGTGAGTGTGCATAAATAGATAATCAAACTGTGTGCTTAAACGTTTCCAGACCAGCTCGCGTACATCCATTGAAGCAGAGTGGTGCGATAGCGCGAATTGCCGCTGGCGGCGCACTCTTGTTGGGTCGGGCGGACTCGATATCTGCCGGCGACCCGCGATCGTCTGTTAGAGAAGATAAGCGGGGAACCGCCGTTGTATGATAGAGATCTACTGATCCCTGTACTCGGGATCAGTTAGATCTCTTATACCCCTGGGAGCCCAGCCCCCACACAGTTAGAACACGCCTAGGGAACACAGTTAACCCCTTCATTGCGTTAGCCCCTTCCCTGCCAGTGACATATACATAGTAATCAGTGGCCATTTACATTTCTGTTCGCTGTATAAATGTCAATGATCCCAAAAAAGTGTCAAAAATGCCCGACATGTCCATCGCAATATCGCAGTCCCGATAAAAACTTTTGCGCAAAGCAATCAATAAACGCTGATTTGCGCTTTATTTTTAACCACAAATATGTAGAGGCATATATATTGGCCAAAACTGATGAATACATTTTGTTTTTTTTTTTAAATATATGAGTGTGTTTTTTTTTTTTTTTTTTTATAGAGGTGATCAGAAATGCAGAGGCAATCAAATGCCACCAAAAGAAAGCTCTATTTGTGGGAAAAAAAGAACGCCAATTTTGTTTGGATGCAACATCGCACGACCACGCAATTGTCAGTTAAAGCGACGCAGTGCCGAATCGCAAAAAGTGCTCTGGTCCTAATGTGGGAAATCCTACCGGGGCTGAAGTGGTTAATTAATAAACTCCATTTTGGAAAACTGTGGTGCAGTCCCAACAAAAAAACACAGGTGAAGGAGAAAATATCTTATGCTAATCTGTGTAAGTAAAAACAAGAGGTGTCACTTCTTCTACAGTATAAACACCTATGTGCAGGGTGGCCTCTCACCTTAGTGCTGTGGGGTAACCGCATGTGTGCGTACACAGACCCTCAAGCAACTCCTCCTGGTCACTCCTAGCTGTTCCTCCCAGTCTCCAGCAATGTTCAGTGGTGAATAGTGGTCATCTGGATATCAATCTCTGATGGAAGATGGCTGTATCCTACACACTCCTCAAATAGAGCTCCCATGGAGGGTGAAAGGCGAAGGAAGGGACCAGGAGGAGTTTCTTCCTGGTCTGTGTACCCACACATGCTGTTACCCCACAGCACTAAGGTGAGAGGCCACCCTGCACATAGGTGTTTGCACTGTGGAAGAAGTGACACCTCTGTTGTTTTTACCAACACGGTTTAGCATAAGAAGATCTTTTCTCATTCACCTGTGTTGTTTATTTTGGCACCCAAGTTTTCCAAAATTGAGTTTTATTAATTAAGCACACAGTTTGATTATCTATTTATGCACGCTCACTGATGTGAGGCTTTATTTTTGTTACAGTTTACAGGAATTTTTCATATTAGCAGCTTATCAGCACTTTGTCAATGTCAAATTGGGCCCAAAGTGTCAATATTTTGTGTGGCCACCATTAATTTCCAGCACTGCCTTAACCCTCTTGGGCATAGAGTTCACCAGAGCTTCATAGGTTGCCACTGGAGTCCTCTTCCATGAGGACATCACGGAACTGGTGGATGTTAGAGACCTTGCGCTTCTCCACCTTCCATTTGAGGATGCCCCACAGATGCTCAATAGTGTTTAGATCTGGTGACATGCTTGGCCAGTCCATCGTCTTTACCCTTAGCTTCTTTAGCAAGGCAATGATTTTCTTGGAGGTGTGTTTGGGGTCATTATCATGTTAGAATACTGCCCTGCGGCTCAGTCTCCGAAGGGAGGGGATCATGCTCTGCTTCAGTATGTCACAGTATATGTTGACATTCATGGTACCTTCAATAAACTGTAGCTCCCCAGTGCTGGCAGCACTCAAGCTCAAAACTCAAGCTCAAGCAGCCCCAGACCATGACACTCACACCACCATGCTTGTCTGTAAGCAAGGCACACTTGTCTTTGTACTCACCTGGTTGCTGCCACACACACTTGACACCATCTGAACCAAATAACTTTATCTTGGTCTCATCAGACCACAGGACATGGTTTAAGTAATCCATGTCCTTAGTCTGCTTCTCTTCAGCAAACTGTTTGCTGGCTTTCTTGTGCATCATCTTTAGAAGAGGCTTCCTTCTGGGATGACAGCCATGCAGACCAATTTGATGCAGTGTGTGGCGTATCGTCTGAGCACTGACAGGCTGACCCCTCACCCCTTCAACCTCTGCAGCAATGCTTGTAGCACTCATATGTCTATTTCCCAAAGACAACCTCTGGATATGATGCTGGGCGCATGCACTCGACTTCTTTGGTCAACCATGGCGAAGCCTGTTCTGAGTGGAACCTGTCCTGTTAAGCCAGTGTATGGTCTTGGCCACTGTGCTGCAGCTCAGTTTCATGGTCTTGGCATTCTTTTTATAGCCTGGGCCATCTTCATGTAGAGCAACAATTCTTTTTTTCAGATCCCCAGAGAGTTCTTTGCCATGAGGTGCCATGTTGAACTTCCAGTGACCAATATGAAAGAGTGAGAGCGATAACACCAAATTTAACACACCTGATCCCCATTCACACCTGAGACCTTGTAACGCTGAGTCACATGACACTGGTGAGGGAAAATGGCTAATTGGGGCAAATTTGGACATTTTCACTTGGGGGGTGTGCTCTCTTTTGTTGCCAGCAGTTTAGTAATTAATGGCTGTGTTGAGTTATTTTGAGGGGACAGCAAATTTACACTGTTATACAAGCTGTACACTCACTACTTTACATTGTAGCAAAGTGGCATTTCTTCAATGTTGTCACATGAAAAGATATAATAAAAATTTACAAAAATTTGAGGGGTGTACTCACTTTTGAGAGACACTGTATATGTAAAGACATATATAAAATTAAAGACTATAATGGGCATATATAACATTCACATCAAGGAAAGCATTGGGTTCTAAAATAGACTTTTAGATTGTGTGTTGTGATATATTATCAAAGAAACATTCTTGTAGGAAACACTAATAGATACCACTGTAATCTAAACTACTTTTTGGTAGTTTAGGAAGGTGAGAAAAATAATAAAAAGGAATGCAAGAGAAAATTATGTAAAAGAGCAAAGTAAAGTATTGGATGTTGGAAATTAAGAGATAATAGAGAGGGTCTAGTCCCCCCCCCGCCGCCAGAGAAACCCAACTGCATCAGGAATACTCTCCATAGGCAGTCCGAACCAAAATGATAAATCCACAGGTGAGATTAGGAGAGGTCTAAAATATGCCTAGACCTAGCATATTTATCGATGGAATTGTTTAGTCTAGCAGTTAAGTATTCCATGTTCTAAACATCATAAATTAGTTGATACAGATCTTCTTGGGATGGGGGCAATCGTTTTCCATTTTAAAGCTATTAGACATCTGTCTGCTGATTTAAAATGTGGGTAATCAACGTTATAGCTAATTTGGTGTGCTTTTGTAAAGATAAGCCCAAAAGATATTGAATTACATACAGAGCAGTTGGGAGGTTGGCTGAATGTTGGTATTATACCAACATTCATCCTTTTTGGGAAAGGACTAAAACCCATCTACTGGGTTTTAGTCCTTTCCCAAAAAGGATGAATGTTGGTATAATACCAGTAAATGTGAGACTAACCACACCTCCAACATGTAGCCTGTAATACTGGGTTTAAGGTGTGGAGAAGTTCAGGCATATACCAATGAGAAATAATTTTATATTGATAGATGTTATTAGCTTTATCCCAAATGTCTTATCAGTCCTCCATATCTAGGGTGCAATCTATGGCTTTTTCCTATTTAGTCTTATATTTATGTTATCGTGAAGGTCCTTCTAGACAAATTTTCTCAAATGAGGTTAGATTAGCAAATGAAGATTTGGCAGTAAGTGTTTCAGCATAATGTTTAATTTGTAAATACGTGAATAAGGTTCTGGATGGTACGTTATATATGTATATTGTTTAAGGAAAAAAAAAACAAAGCTTATACTTTCAGTACTAGAAGAAAGGAAAGGGGTATACACAGAGGCGTAACTAGAACCTTCAGGGCCCCGGTGCAAGAAATTATGAAGGGCCCCCTGACCCCTGGCCAGGGCCCTTCCCTCTTCCCACTGATCCTGGGGCCCTTTACTCCCATCGTGGGTCCCTTTATTACGGTACTGCAGTGGGACCCTTTCACAAGTTCTGCAGCAGGCCCCAGGGGGACCAGGGAAGCACACAGGGGCCCTGGGAACAGCAGAAGACAAGTAAACTGGATAGAGGAAAATGGAGGAGATTGGGTCCTCTAAATGCCACCCCCGCCATCCCTCCTATTCAGGTGTACAAGGGAGGCACATGGGCCCCCTGGACCATGGGGCCCGGTTGCAATTGCAACCCCTGCAACCCCTATCGTTACGCCCCTGGGTATACATGAAGTCATTTGAGATGTCAAGGGGCAAAAGGAAAATCTAGTTTTACAATATAACCCAACATTCCTTGTGTGGAGCAATGTTGACAAGCTACTATTCAGAATATCTGTAATGGAGGGCCAGAATAAAGTTGGGAACACCAGAAGGGGAGGTAAGGGACTATCCTTTTTTTTTTATTTTAGGAAAAAAAATTCCTTTAGTATTACTTTAAAGAGTTGGTATGTATAGGAACGATCCAGAGCCGCTCAATCTCAGCTCATCTGTTAGGAGGGTGTAGAAAAATACAGTAACTGCTGGCGCACGAATACTGTACTTGTGACTAGTAGCAATCACTCTAATAGGACACAAAGTATCTCACGAAGGTGAGTACACCCCTCATATTTTTGTAAATATTTTATTCTATCTTTTCATGTGACAACACTGAAGAAATGACACTTTGCTACAATGTAAAGTAATGAGTGTACAGCTTGTATAACAGTGTACATTTACTGTCCCCTCAAAATAACTCAACACACAGCCATTAATGTCTAAACTGCTGGCAACAAAAGTGAGTACACCCCTAAGTGAAACTGTCCAAATTGGGCCATTAGCCATTTTCCCTCCCCGATGTCATGTGACTTGTTAGTGTTACAAGGTCTCAGGTGTGAATGGGGAGTAGGTGTGTTAAATTTTGGTGTTATCGCTCTCTCTCTTTTACTGGTCACTGGAAGTTCAACATGACACCGCATGGCAATATAATTGTTGCTCTACATAAAGATGGCTTAGCCTATAAGAATATAATAAACATACATATGCTGCGCTTGCTTGTAAAAATTCAGGTGCTAGTACCAAAAATATATAACAAATATAGGAAAAATTAAAAGTCCACAGTGAAAAAAAATAATGGTGAAAAACAAATAAATGTAGTAGAGTAGTGCTCCACCACACCACAACCAGAACGTGCGACACCTCCACCAATCACAATGTGCCCTTACCAGAGCCCCTGGACCCCCTATTACGGGGGGTCAGGGGACGCTTGTGTGGATATCTGGTTTCCACTCAGCCAAAGGGGTTGATGTCCTCTACGTCCCCTCCCTTGTATGTCACCAACGAGTTACACTGGATAAGAGGAGCACCGCCCCCCTCTGGAATCTTCACCTCTGATTGGATTCCCTGGTTTAATAGTCCAATGCCAAAGTCTACAGTGCATCAGTCATCCCGTCCACCTAAATATACAGCCAGCCTCACATGTGTCCCTGGTCACCACCCTCAGGAGCTCCCCGTTCTGGGTACCGCCATTGCTCCTTTCACAAGGACAGCGCTGCTTCTGACGTCCAGGGGCTCTGGTAAGGGCACATCGTGATTGGTGGAGGTGTCGCACGTTTGGGTTGTGGTGTGGTGGAGCACCACTAAGGACATTTATTTGTTTTTCACCATTATTTTTTTTCACTGTGGACTTTTAATATTTCCTATATTTGTTATATTTTTTTGGTACTAGCACCTGAATTTTTACAAACAAGCGCAGCACATGCCAATGCCTTGCTAAAGAAGCTGAGGGTAAAGGTGTTGGACTAGCCAAGTATGTCTCCAGACCTAAACCCTATTGAGCATCTGTAGGGCATCCTCAAACAGAAGGTGGAGGAGTGCAAGGTCTCTAACATCTACCAGCTCCGTGATGTCCTCATGGAAGAGTGGAAGAGGACTCCAGTGGCAATCTGTGAAGCTCTGGTGAACTCCATGCCCAATAGGGTTAAGGCAAGGCAGGAAAATAATGGTGGCCAGACAAAATATTGACACTTTGGGCCCAATTTGGACATTTTCACTTAGGGGGTGTACTCACTTTTGTTGCCAGTGGTTTAGACATTAATGGCTGTGTGTTGAGTTATTTTGAGGGGACTGCAAATTTACAGTGTTATACAAGCTGTACACTCACTACTTTACATTGTAGCAAAGTGTAATTTCTTCAGTGTTGTCACATGAAAAGATAGAATAAAATAGTTACAAAAATGTGAGGGGTGTACTCACTTTTGTGACATACTGTAGGTTAGTAAGAGACTTTATCTATAAATATTGCTACTGAAAGTAAAATGTCCATGAGTCCATTGATAAATAATGGTGGCAGCTGTCCTCAGAGAAAGCCAGCTCTGTGGAATAAGCAAAAGGAGGGAAAGCAGGAAGCTCCACCTGAGTGTAGTATTAGTAAAAACAATTTAATCACAAAGATACAGAGCACTCACAAGATGTCAGTTAAAAGTATGCTCATCTGTTAGTATGGTGTTCTTGTGCTATAACCACGGCGGCTGGATGGAGAGATGTCTGCAGTATGTCCTGTGGCCACCAGGAAGCCCAACGAAACCAGTGTGGAATGCACTGAAATGATGTCACCCGAAGTGACTTGCACTGTCCTTGTATGGGTGCTTGGCTTTGCAGAGGAAGTACGCTATTGGAGCATGTAAACCAGTCAGAATGGAGTTCATTCCCCAAGTTTTTGTTTTTTTTTGGTTGAATTAGATGGACTTGTGTCTTTTTTCAACCTGACTATGTAGCTATACGCTCTCTACTATGTCATTCCTGGCTATAAAAGCATGTGGTCTGGACATGGTACATTGGGCTCCAAGGAAAAGGTTCGGACCTCGAAACGCGTCAGCCAGCCTGTGTAACAAGCCATCTACATATGGTATATGAGATATGGACGCAAAGTATCTGTGTACTGATATGCTTTTAATATAAGCTTGTTTGTAAGTATGTTTTTATGACTCTTTTTAATAAATTGGTTACCGAAGATAACGCTCTAGGCCCGTGCGCCCTTGTTTTTGTGTTTTCTCTTTCGTTCGTCGACAGGCACAGCAACTCTTAGGACTAAGTGGGTTATACTGCCCTCTTCAGGAGTTTACTAGGCAGAACAGGTAGTTCTAACAGCAAAAAGAACAGTAACAGACACAGCCCCTCCCAGGGGGCAGTCCCCACTGGCAGATAACCCCACACCCAGCCCCTGCTAGCTCAGTTTTTTCTGCCTAGTGCAAGGAGTTAGACCTAGGCTCCTTGTTGGGATCTGTGGTACCTCTTTGGTCCACTTCGGCTGTCAGGAGACAGCCTCACAGATGAAGACTTCAATCAAGCAGCCATGCTGGGCAACAGGCTGGGTTTCGGACCCAGGTAGTCTCCCCAGCCGGCCATCACGCGCTAGACCGGATGCTTTGGGCTGGGTCGAACGCAACAAGCCCAGAACTGGACGGGGTGGCCCTGCGGGTTAAACGACCCGCCATCGCACGCAGTGCGCCCTGGGCCGACAGCTCCCTCTGGCCTAGCCGGGAGCGCGAACGCTGTCTCGGGTGGGATCCCTGCACCGCCCGTCTAGATGGGGTAAGTACGCCCCCATCCGGGGTGAGCGCGATAGGTGGTTCCCCCCCTCTTCCTCGCTAGTGCCCCATCCCTCCGGGACCCCACTGTCGCACCCCCTTCCCCCCAGGGGCTTCCAGGGTGGTCTGTCTGGGGCAAGGCTCCCTCCGCTTCTCCCTCCCCCCACCTGCTTTGTGCTGCGTCGGTCGGCGCACTTGGCAGCCATTTTGCCGGTGCCCGGCTGCCATTTTCTTGTAACCGGCTGAACTGTTTAGGCCTAGTGAGCGCCCGGCGGCCATTTTTGTGTAGCTGTGGCCCTATTACAGGGGTATTTTGGCCTCTAGTGTGCAGGGCAGCCATTTTTCCTGTGTCTACACGTGGATTTGAGGCCTGGGGGTGGTCCTGGTTGGTGTTTGGCGCCGATTTACCCCCCAGCGTGGCGTGGTTCTCCCTGGCAGCGGCTCTGAGCACAGCGACAGGGGGCAGCAGGAGTGAGTGAAGGCAGTGACAGCGGCAGCAGGTAGCTCCTCTCCGGGTCGGGTGGTGAGTCCCTTCGGGGTGTCCCTTCTGCCCAGCTTTGCTCAGCTGTGGGTGGGGGGGTGCAGTGGTCTCCCGGTATTAGGCCTTTTTTGGCGGGCAGTGCCAAGGTGGGTGACAGTATAGCAGCCGATGCGGGTGCTTCCTCACCGGACCTCTCGGTGCCTGCAGCCAGCACTTCAGGGGCTCTAGTAGACGCGATGTCGTCGGTCCTGGAGACGTTTGTCTCCTGGGTAGAGTCACTGTTGGACTGCGGGGACGCCAAAAAGCGCCCCTTGCCCCCCTTCTTCGGGGGAGGACTCAGACCACGAAGGGGGCTCCTCCGTTGCGGGGACCTCACTTGAGCTGTCGGATGGCGAGCTTCCCGACGCTCCTGATAGCGGGGATGAGTCTGAGCCGTCCGCTGCTGCGCACGAGAAGGCTTTCGTAGACGTTCTGATCACTTCAGTGCGTGAGACCCTGCGACTGGAAGAAACAGCAGGACCCACTCAGAGGGTGCCCGTTCCCTTCGGGTCCCACAGACAGGGCCTTGTGGCTAAGGTCTTTCCGTATGTGGACTTTCTCGATAAGTTTGTTTATAAGGATTGGGCTCGGCCTCAGAGCTCCCTTCCATCCCAAAGTGTTTCGCTGTGTGTTATCCCTTGGAGGATAAATTATTGAAGGAAGTGGGCTTCGCCCCCCTGTGGTTGACCCACCGGTGTCCCGCCTGTGCAGGGCAACCACCATCCCAGTGGAGGGCACGCTGTACTTTAAGGGCTCGGCTGACAGGAAGTCTGAGGCCTCCTTCGAGGCGGTCCCTTATGCTCAGTATCACACCCGAGTTCTGCAACGGGAGATTCTCCTGAGATGGGACAGGTCCCCATCTTCCCTGGATCGGGTGACCAGGATGGATCACCCAGTGAGGGCCTCGCTGCTCTGGTGGCTGCGGTCCTCGGGTCTTCGGTCGGGGAAGTCTTTCCTCCCCCTTCACTGGACAGTGATCACGACGGACACCAGCCTGACAGGCTGGGGTGGAGTCCTGGGGTTGCTTTCAGTCCAGGGACGGTGGTCTCTGGAGGAGTCTCGTCTCCCAATCAATGTCCTGGAATTGCGGGTGATTTGGGGCTGCCTCTCCCATTGGACGTCGAGGCTACACGGGTGCCCAGTCCGGATTCAGTCAGACAATGCCACAGCCGTAGCATACGTGAACCACCAGGACGGGACGAGAAGCTCAGCTGTGGCCTCAGAGGTAGCCCCCATCCTGCGGTGGGCAGAAAGTCACGTTCTGGCAATCTCTGCCGTCCACATACCGGGCGTAGAAAATTGGCAGGCGGACTATCTGTCGTCAGCGCCTGGACCAGGGAGAGTGGTCCCTACACCCGGATGTGTTTCATCAGATTTGCCTGAGATGGGGTGTCCCGGACGTGGACCTGCTCGCGTCCTGTCTCAATCGGAAGGTGCAGGAGAAGGGATCCCTTAGCGGACGCTCTTGTAGCTCCGTGGGATCAGTATCGACTCATCTATGCCTTTCCTCCTCTCAAACTGCTTCCGCGCCTCCTACGCAGAATAGTGGTGGAGGGCATTCTGACCATTCTGGTAGCTCCAGATTGGCCAACGCGTCCTTGGTACGCAGACGTAGTGCGGATGGTGGTTGACATCCCCTGGCGACTCCCGCTTCGCGAGGATCTTCTGTCCCAGGGGCCCATCTTGCACCCTGCTTTACCCTCTCTGGCTTTAATGGCCTGGCTATTCAATTCCAAGTGTTGAGGCATCAGGGGGTCTCGGACTCTGTGATTCCTACCATGTTGAAGGCACGTAAGGCTACTTCACATAAGATTTACCACCGCACCTGGAAGGCTTACATCGCCTGGTGCGAGGCCTGGGGGTGGAACCCTCGCTCCTTCTCGGTGTCTCGGGTTCTGGCCTTCCTGCAGAAGGGCCTCGACCAGAAACTGGCGTTGAGCACTATCAAGGGTCAGGTTTCTGCTCTGTCGATCTTTTTTCAGCGTCCTTTGGCGATGCATTAGTTGATCCGTCCTTTCATGCAGAGGGTTCAGCATGTCGTCCCCCAGGTACGGTCGCCTTTGGCGGGTGTCTGAGTTGGCTGTTCTGTCTTTTAGGTCTCCTTATCTGGTCCTACACAAGGATAAGGCGGTTTTGCGCCCGTCTCCTTCTTTTTTGCCGAAGGTGGTGTCATCTTTTCGCATCAATGAGGACATTGTCCTTCCTTCACTTTGCCCGCGCCCGTCTCACCCTAATGAGGTCGCTTTGCACTCCCTGGATGTTTGGGCCCTGCAGGTGTATCTGACGTCCACGGCCTCCTTTCGGAGGTCAGACGCTCTTTTTGTCATGGTAGATGGTCCATGCAGAGGTTTGGCGGCCTCATCGGCCACTATCTCACGTTGGATTAGACAGACGGTGACCCGAACTTATGCTGTTCGGGATCTGGAGCCTCCCTTCCCGGTCACGGCTCACTCTACCAGGGCGATTATCACTTCCTGGACTTTTCGACATCAGGCGTCTGTGTCTCAGGTGTGCAAGGCGGCTACTTGAACCTCTGTGTACACCTTCTCAAAGTTTTACAAAGTTGATGTTTTAGCATTCTCGGATGCTGCGTTTGGCCGCTAAGTTTTGCAGACGGCCGTGTGAGACACGTGTGGTTCCTCACTGAGGGTTCGGTTTGGTGTAGTTTCTGTTGTTGTTCTGTTACCCACCCCTCATTTTTTGGCACTGCTTTTGGACGTCCCACTTAGTGCCTGTCGATGAACGAAAGAGAAAACGGGATTTTTTTGACTTACCGTAAAATCCCTTTCTCTGAGTTCGTCGACAGGCACAGCACCCACCCCTCTGGATGTTGCACTGCTTCTTACGAACTGAGCTAGCAGGAGCTGGGTGTCGGGTTATCTGCCAGTGGGGACTGCCCCCTGGGAGGGGCTGTGTCTGTTACTGCTCTTTTTGCTGTTAGAACTGCCTGTTCTGCCAAGTAAACTCCTGAAGAGGGCAGTATAACCCACTTAGTCCTAAGAGTCGCTGTGCCTGTCGACAAACTCAGAGAAAGGGATTTTACGGTAAGTCAAAAAAAATCCAGTTTTTTGCTTTAGTGTGTCTGGACCTCCCCAGTCTACCAAGGGCAGCAAGGCAGTGTGCTGTCTAAAGTCCTTAACCACTTCAATACTATTCACTTAGAACACTTTACTACCAGACCAATTTTCAGTTTTCAGTGCTGTTGCGCTTTGAATGACAATTGTGCGGTCGTGCGACGCGGTACCCAAATAGATTTATCATTTTGTTCCCACAAATAGAGCTTTCTTTTTGGTGGTATTTGATCACCCCTGCGGTTTTTATTTTTTGCGCTACAAATGAAAAAGACCGAAAATTTTGAAAAAAAAAAAAAATTCTCTATTTTTGTCACAAAACTTTGTAAATAAGTAAATTTTCTCCATCACTGGTGGGCACTGATGAGGCTACACTGACGGGCACTGATGTGGCAGTACTGATTGGCACTGATGAGGTGGCACTGATGATGAGGCACTTATATGCAGCGATGATGAGCACTGTTAGGCGGCACTGATAAGCAGCACTGACGGGTACTGAGAGGTGGCACGGATATACAGCACTGATGGGCACTGATTTGCAGCACTGACGGACACTGCTAAGCGGCACTGATGGGCACTCATAGACAGCACTGATTGGCACTCATAGGCGGCACTGGGCACTGATAGGTGGCACTGATGGGCACTGATAGGTGGGCACTGGTAGGTGGCAATGGTGGGCACTGATATGTGGCACTGGTATGCATTGATAGGGGCACTGATAGGGGCACTGGTGGGCATATACACTGATAGGAGCTCATTCCCTGGTGGTCTAGGGTGGCATCTGAAGGTGGCACTGAGTGCCATCCACACTGGGCATTATGTCACTTACCTGGTGGTCTAGGGGGGTCTCCCTGGTGGTCCAGATCGGCTCCCTGGTTGTCCCTGGTCAGCTCCCTGGTGGTCCTGGGTGGGCACATCCCTGGTGGTCCCTGGGCAGGCTCCCTGGTGGTCTAGGGTGGCGATCCGAGGGAGGGCTGTGCTGATAAATCATCAGCACAAACCCTCCCTGTCAGGGATGCAGCCGATCGGCTCTCCACTCCTCAGGTCTGCAGACCTGAGTACAGGAAAGCCGTGACCAGCCGTGATTGGTCACGGCTGATCACATGGTAAAGTGCTTCGGATCGAAGCGCTTTACTGAGATCGGTATTGCGGGGGGGTCAGACTGACCTTCCACACCACCGATCGCCACGATGCGTGCCCCCCCGGGGTGCGCGGCGGCTTGTTATCCTGAGGACGTCATATGACGTCCAGTCAGGATAACTGAGCCACTTCCCGGCCGTCATTTTGCATACGGCGGTCGGGAAGTGGTTAATTATTAAAGTTTGGGAGAAGCCTCTCTCTTTAAGCACAGGAAAAAGATTTTGTCTAAAAATTAATCACTTTCTAGACCAGACATACACTCTCAACTTCCCACCGATCTTGACCAAAATCCGCATACTATTGCAAGCGTGGCACAAAGGCCTGCATTCTTGGTTCGGGAGGTGCAACTTACTCACAGCACCGTACAGCCATGGTCAGGTGGTGGGCTGTGTCCACTTGACGCGCCATCATCAAAAACTCCAGACCATTGCGGTCCGGTGGTACACAAAACCCATCACTGTCTTCTACGGACCCATCTGCACCGAAGGACAGGCGGGTCTGTTTAAACTATTTCTCCCGCACATTAACGAATTTTATTCTTTAACCATAGACCTAGCCCTCCCGAACTTTTTCCATATCCTCAAAACCATCATATGAGTAAAACTCATTCAACGTGGAGGGCTTGGTTCTTACGTCCGGAAACACGGTGCGAACGTTATCATACGCCTAAAACCAGTTCTAGCCACCCTTCAACTCTCACATACAGACCAGATCTTTCACTAATTAAAAATCTGTTTTAGAAAAAGGACACGAATTTCTCTCTCCGAAGAGGGTTTGAAAT
>BLSH010041018.1:827888-846162 GCA_018402905.1 Glandirana rugosa | reverse complement strand
AAAAAAGGGGGGGGTGCAATGTACTTACTATGGTTGAGAAGTGTTTTTCAAACCCAACCTCTGTGATATATGCTTAGGGGAAGGATTATAAGGGTCCGCTAGATAAGAAAAAAGTGGAAACAAATTATACAAAATGGCACTCATGACAGTGGAGCATTCACAACAACTAGGCTAACCAGATCTAGTATAAATCGGTATTAGAAGGTATGCACCTCGATATCTTCATTTGACCCACATGGAACGAGGGTACCTAACGAATTAATCCAAAACCTCTCCTCTCCAAGCGCTTTAACCGTTTGACCACAGGGAACGAGTTGGATATGGATTCAATGATCCAAACTTTCAGGTCAACCATGGATGTACAATGATGTTCCAAGAAATGCTTAGGGACTCTCAATAAATCACCTGTGTTCAACAAAGCATGCTCTCAGGGTTCTAGTTGTTCTGCCAATGTAAAACAGCCCACAAGGACTAGTTAAACAGTACACTACATAATCGTTGGAGCAATTAAAAAATGATTTGAGATCAAAGTCTGATCCCGGTCACAGAAGTCGGTCCGATGTAGGACTGCTGTAGGACACAAGTCGCAGAACAAAGTAGGTTCAAAGTTGGACCGTTTTTGTGTCGGATAGTGTGAACCTAGCCTTACTGAGATAATGATTTGTATGATGATTACTTTTATTCAAAGTTTATTCATGTTTGCTGATTCATATATGTAGTTTAGTTTCATGATTGCCTACCAGTATATCGTTAACGATTGTTATGCTGATTTATGATTTTATGTTTCATATTCATATGTTCTATGAGTAGTACTCATTGGTCCTATTACAATTCTTATGTTGATTTATAATTTATTTTATGTATCATTTCCATATCTTCTATGATCTGCACATATTGACTATATTGTTTCCCATCATCTTGTATAATGTATAGCGATATATAGCTGGCCCCCATCTCATAGTGCCCTATATATTACAAGTTCCATTTTTTATTATTTTTTTTATTATTGGTATTTTTTAAATTTGACTGTATATTTCCAATTTTAAGCTTTTTATTACCTGCCACAGAGGTGCTGGCCCTTGTAGTCCTACAGCCAGCCCCTCCTATTTAAATAGACCCACCGAGTGATTCAAGCTTAGGCCTGTAGAACAAGCTGAAACTCCGAGCGCGTAGCCTATCCTGTACACTTCCGGTGACGTCACTTCCGCTGGTTCCGTTGGACTGCCTTGTGACCACAGGACGTGCTGCAGACATCTCTCCATCCAGCAGCCTTGGATACAGCACAAGGACACCATGTGAGATCTGAAGGACGCTATACTAACAGATGAGCATACTTTTAACTGACATCTTGTGAGTGCTTTGTATCTTTGTGATTAAATTGTCTTTACTAATACTAAACTCAGGTGATGCTTCCTGCTTTCCCCCCTTTTGTTAGGTGGGTGTATTGCCGACCAAGCAGTCAGGTAGCACAGTCAGGCTGCCAGGGAATATTTCACGATGTCTGGAAGTTTAAGCCACCTTTTGATATTGTACGTAAACTATACTTGTTTAGGAACTCAGTGTCTGTTGCCATCTCATGAAAAAGTAAGAAAAGATTGTTGGAACTTCATCCAATTTAAAAGACCATTTTCTCCTATCGTTCACTGACAGACGCAGCTCTCCATTACGCGTGGGGTTTATGCTGGTCTCCCTAGGAGTTAACTAGGCAGGGAAAAGAAACAGCTGGCCCCTCCCATGGGGGCCGTCCTCTCTTCCTACATAAACCCCCTCATAGCATAGCTCTTCAGTTTCAATGCCTAGTTTGCAAGGAGTTGACCTGGCTTCCCTTCAGGGGAATTGCGGTCCTGTTTGTGACCGTTTTTTATTTAATTTTCTTTTACTTTTATTTGTCTTCTATCAAGCAATTGATCTGCTATCAAGAAGCCGGTCGGGGAATAGAGAGTCCATGGGCTCTGTACTTTCCCCGGCCTGGCCGACCGATGCGAGCCAGTCCCGACGTATGGGGACCCGCCGCATCATGCCCGTTCCGTGCGGGCGGCCTGGGGTGATCCCCCCTTACGCCCAGCCCCGGATGCGATTCGGGAAGGGCGACTTTCTGGCCTGCAGCATACCGCCCAAGCAGGGGCGGAAGGTCTGCGACTGGGTGGCTACCCATAGCATCGTCCGGAGTGGTGAGTGAGAGTTCCTTCCCTCCCCCCTTTTTAGGGGCGGAAAGGGGGGACCGACGTCCCAAAAAAAAAAAATTTTTTTTTTTTGCTGGGTAGCCGCCGGTAGGGGCGCGTGGAGCTCCTGTTCACCTTCCCCCCCCCCCCCGCACCGCACCTGATCGTCTAGCGCCGTTCGGTAGTTTCGGCTCTCTGACGATCCTCAGGGTTATGGCAGCAAACCGCAAGTATAGCTGGGCCCTCCTGTGGATGCTGGTGGCGGCGGGTGCAGTCCTCCTGGGTTCCCTGGTGCATTGTGGGGCGGTGGTGTGTGGCTGTGTGGGGGTGCTTTTAATTTTTAGTATGCATCTATGTGTTACTAAGGGAGCTGAACATGCTAGGAGCAATTAGCGGCGGCGCAATCTGCGCAAGGGGCTTTTCTGGACCGGCTGTGGCGGTGTTTAGTGAATTCTCCCCAGGACGGATGTCACCAACAGGCCCCCTGAGAAGCGCCCCCCTCCTACTTGCTTTTCAAGGGAGGATTTTGATCTGGAAGGTCCCTCGGACGGAGAAAAGGATCAGGGGATGGCTGCTGCGCCATTATGATTGGTATCGCACTACGATGCGACTGAGCCAGGATGGCGAATCGCTGATTTCTGCGCATGTGTGTGTGGTCCTCCAGGCCCCCTAGGGCACCCAAGGCTTACCCACATGATCAATTTCCTGATCACCTTGTTTATTGTAAATTGCAGCGTCCGCAGCATTCTTTTAGCGCAGCACAGTGGTGTAGTGGGTAGCACTTGCGCCTGGCAGCCTAATGATTGCTGGCTCAGATCCTGACCATGACCTGCCTGAGGTTTGCATGTCCTCCCTGTGCATGCGTGGGTTTCCTCCCACACTCCAAGGGACATAGGTCCAAACGGTTCGCTGCTCGCTATCCCTTGAGGAAAGCTTTTTTTTTTAAAAAAAAAAATGGGAGTCGCCTTGGTGTCCCGTCGATAGCTTGCCTTAATAAGACGACGACCATTGCTCTGGAAGGGGTTCCTGCCTTCAAGGGCCCTGCTGACAAACGACAGAGGCGCTGTTAAAGTCGCTCTTCCTGGTGGCAGGCTCTACTCTGGGCCAGCCCTGACTTCCGCCATGGCGGCATGGAGGCGTGAGTTTTGCCGTAGACGTGGTCAGGTCGCTGCAGGGGCCGGGTACCGGCAGTGGCAGCGCGAAACTAAAAAAAGCGGAGGACAAGTCCTCCTCAGCCTGATGGGTTGCCCCCACCCGGAATTCGGGTGAGGAAGCGTCTTCTGGGATTCGCAGGCCGGTGGCTGGCCCACATTCCCGATCGTTGGGTCCGGGAAGTGGTGTCCACCGGGTACAGGATAGAGTTCAACACTCTACCCCCAGACAGGTTCTTCCCATCAAACTTGGGGCTCCCACAGGACCACCGGGAGGCTCTTTTTGGGACTGTCCAAGCACTTTCGGTCCAGGGGGTGATCGTGCCAGTGCCTCCAGAAGAGAGGTTTCGAGGTTTCTACTCGAATCTATTTGTGGTTCCCGAAAAGGGGGGGGGTTCGGCCAGTACTGGACCTGAAGGCCCTGAACCGGTATGTCAGGGCGCGGAAACTCTGGTTGGAATCTATCCGCTCGGTCGTAGCCGCCCTTCATCGGGGAATTTTTGGCGTGCCTGGACATCAGGGATGCGTACCTCCATGTACCCATTCGTCCACGGCATCAGTGCTTCCTGCACTTTGCAGTGGGAGACCTCCATTTTCAGTTTGTGGCACTCCCCTTTGGCCTGGCCTCAGCACCTCAAGTTTTCACAAAACTGCTAGCCCCGGTGTTGGCGTTGCTCCGACAGAGAGGCATTGCGGTGGTAGCATACCTAGACGACCTGCTCCTGCGAGCGGAGTCCGCTTCGGCTCTGGAGGAGAATGTGAGACTCACAATGACATCGCTGCAGGTCTTCGGTTGGTTACTCAACCTGCTGAAGTCGTCGGCCTCTCCATCCCGTCGCCTGCAGTATCTGGGTCTAATTCTGGACACAGAACAGGCGAAGGTGTTCCTCCCTCCAGCCTAGTTGCTGTCTCTGCAGTCGGCAGGTTCTGTATGCGGGTGCTGGGGCTCATGATCTCATCGTCCGAGGCATTTCGCCCAGAGTCACGCTCGTCTCCTTCAGCGAGCGATTCTGGCTCGGTGGGACAGGTCCCCTCGGATCCGTCTGAGCGCCCTCTCTGGCTTGGTGGCTTCGGGACTCAACCCTGACTCAGGGGAAGTCGTTCCTGCCCCTTCAATGGGTGATCATCACCATGGATACCAGTCTTTCAGGCTGGGGAGGGATCCTGGGGCAGCTGTCTGCCCAGGGCCGTTGGTCGGCGCAGGAGGCTCGCCTCCGCATCATTGTCCTGGAGCTAGGAGCACTCAGATTGTGCCTTTTTTCACTGAGTGAGATTGCAGTGTCGTCCGATTCGAAATCAATCGGACAATGCCACAGCAGTAGCGTATGTGAACCATCAGGGCGGCACAAGGAGTCCAGCAGCTGCGGCGGAGGCAGCTCTAATACTACGTTGGGTGGAATGTCACATTCCGGCTATCTCTGCCATTTACATTCCCGGTGTTGAGAACTGGCAGGCGGACTTTCTCAGTCCAGGGAGAGTGGTCTCTCCACCCGGAGGTGTTCCATCAGATTTGCTGCAGATGGGGGACGCCAGACGTGGATCTCATGGCGTCTCGATTCAATCACAAGGTGGAGACCTTTGTGTCCAGAACGAAGGATCCGTTGGCAGTGGCCACGGACGCTCTGGTGGCCCCTGGGGCCATTACCGCCTTCTGTACGCTTAAAAACTGCCTTCGCGATTGATACGCAGGATAGTGGTGGAGGGGATACCAATAATCCTGGTGGCTCTAGATTGGCCTCGGCCCACTTGGTACGCCGATGTGGTGCACATGGTGGCAGACGCCCCTTGGCGGCTCCTGCTGCGAGACAACCTTCTGTCTCAGGGGCCCATCTTGCACCCTGCTTTACCCTCGCTGGTTTTGACAGCTTGGCTATTGAGTCCCAGGTGCTAAGAGACAGGGGAGTCGCTGACTCAGTGATCCCTACGTTGTGGTAGGCTTGCAAGTGTACTTCCCGCAAGATTTACCACCGCACCTGGAAGGCTTATATAGCTTGGTGCGAGGCGGAGGGTCATAACCCTCGCTCTTATGTCATGTCTAGGGTCCTGACTTTTTTTGCAGCAATGCCTGAACAAAAACCTGACTTTGAGCACACTCAAGGGCCAGATATCGGCTCTGGCTCTTTTTCAGAGACCTTGGCTTCACACTCGTTGATTCGTACCTTTGTACAAGGTGTGCGACATGTGGCGCCTCGGGTGAAGGCTCCGAGGGCTCCGTGGGATCTGAATTTGGTGCTTTCTGTACTTCAGAAACCGCCATATGGGAATATCAGGGAGATTTCCTTACAATTGCTGTCGCAGAAGGTGGCCTTTTTAGTTGCCATCACTTCCGCCAGACGGTGTCTGCATTTGCAGCACTATCATGCAAGTCTCCCTACCTGGTCCTACATTGGGACAAGGCGGTCTTGCGCCCCTCTCCTTCATTCCTTCCGAAGGTGGTTTCTTCCTTTCACATTAATGAAGATATTGTCTTTCCTTCATTGTGCCCTCGTCCATCGCACCCAAAAGAGATTGAGTTGCATACTTTGGACGTAGTGAGGGCCTTACGAGTGTACTTGGCTGCCACAGCTTCTTTTCAAAAAGCTGATGCCTTGTTTGCCTGTCAGAGGGTCCACGCACAGGGTTGGCAGCCTTGTTGGCTACGATTTCTCGTTGGATCAGACAGTCCGTGACCCATGCCTATTCTGTTTGGGGCAAGGTTCCCCCTTTTCCGGTCACGGCTCATTCTACCCGGGCTGTTAGCACTTCCTGGGTTCTCAGGCACCAGGTCTCGGTGTCGCAGGTGTGCAAGGTGGCCACTTGGGCCTCGGTTCACACTTTCGCTAAGTTTTATAGTTTGCTGTGCTTGCATCTTCGGATGCTGCTTTTGCCCGCAAAAATTTTGCAGGCGGCAGCGTAGGCGCGTCTGGCGCCTCCTTAGAGGTTCTGTTGGGTACTGTTGTTAGCATTTACCCACCCCTCTTTCTGACACAGCTTGGGGACATCCCCACACGTAATGGAGAGCTGCGTCTGTCAGTGAACGATAGGAGAAAAAGGGATTTTATTAAAACTTACCGTAAAATCCTTTTCTCCGAGTTCACTGACAGACGCAGCACCCACCCCTCTGTGCTCTGTTCTTGTATGGCTTGTGTACGAACTGAAGAGCTATGCTATGAGGGGGTTTATGTAGGAAGAGAGGACGGCCCCCATGGGAGGGGCCAGCTGTTTCTTTTCCCTGCCTAGTTAACTCCTAGTGAGACCAGCATAAACCCCACACGTAATGGAGAGCTGCGTCTGTCAGTGAACTCGGAGAAAAGGATTTTACGGTAAGTTTTAATAAAATCCCTTTGTTTCAGGTTTGTGGCCTGCTTACAAAAACACAAAAAACTATGTCTAACTGAACAATTTAAATTTTTATTGGTATTGGTGTGTATTTTAATATAATTTATAAGATGCTGTGGCTTCTAAGACCAATTATTTTTGATTGTTTTGTCCTTCTAGAAAATGATGCGTCCTGTCAATAATAATAATGTGACTTTTTGTGGAAGTGGCAAATCGTCTTGCCTCAGCCAAGACAGCATGAGAAGTGTAGAACAGTTTGGCTTGTACACCACCCAGCAGAGCAAATACAGCCATACTGTCAGCCAAAAGTCCATCTCCTGTCAGACACAAGAAACTATAAATGAGGCACATTTGCAGACCACAACCAGCAGAGATCTGGACACAAAAAGTGATTTAAAGAAAAAGAAAACACTTGGGAGGTCTGGAAAGCGTGGAAGACCCTCTGGAACCACCAAACTGGCAGGATACCGAACCAGCACTGGGAGACCTCTGGGAACCACCAAAGCTGCCGGCTTTAAGACAAGTCCTGGCAGACCACTGGGCACAACCAAAGCCGCAGGATACAAAGTCAGCCCAGGGAGACCACCAGGTAGCATAAAAGCACTATCACGGCTTGCAAATCTAGGTTACACAAGTAACAATGCAGCTTTCCCCTACCCCACAGCACTTAACAGAGGACTCCATTCTGTTGTGGATACCAACATCAAACACCCTGTTGAGTAAAAGTAATTTTAGTATGGATGTTGAGAAAATATCAGATGCTTGTATCATTACACTGTTGTGTTTAAAAACTCACTTCAAAATGGCATAGTAGCAGGTTGTGTCTCTGCACCATTAGCATACATATTGACCTTTTCTATTTGTCTGTGCTGGCTTGTATAACTTATTTTGCTGAGAGATGAGGGGGTAGTTTGCTTTTATAAAACTTTGCATGCAATGTTAGTTTAGAATATATGAATTCTCTGCATAAGAGCAAATGTGTGTGTGTGTGATTTTAAAGTTATGTTATGAAATGCTAAAACAGCCATAAAAATGAAATAGAAGATTGAGAGGTGAAAGAATAATACCAAATATACAAATGCATTGTCACTGTATGACCACATACAATGTAGCCAAAAATGTAAGATAGAACAACCATATAGGCATGTACACGTATTTAAGCTTTATTCTTTCATCATTTCTGAAGTCTTTCTGAAATATTTACAGCGCTTTCAAAAGGTGTAATGGATAGTGTAAATATGTCAAAATGCAATTATGTATTGTATATAAACCAGTATAACATTTCAGATTTACAATTGTGTGTTTTATATATAAAAAAACAAAA
This sequence comes from Glandirana rugosa, assembly GCA_018402905.1. Classification (NCBI taxonomy): domain Eukaryota; kingdom Metazoa; phylum Chordata; class Amphibia; order Anura; family Ranidae; genus Glandirana; species Glandirana rugosa. The sequence continues at coordinate 838,207 of BLSH010041018.1, read as the reverse complement.
AAAAAAACAAAGTTAATATTTATACATGTAAACAAGGTCCTGATATAGTCATATTTACTTTCTTCTACCAGACACAGGAAGCTAAATTTATATGAAGGTAAATAAAACTGTATGTGCTTCCTATATGAACCCATCTGATTTCAGTTATGCATTTTATTTTCATATTTTTTCAGGCATATGAGTTAATTCGATCTTTTTAAGCATCATTGAACTCAGGCCCCAAATTAAATAAAGGTTAACAATAATTTTGGAGTTTTAAATTTACTTGGTAAACCCGTTGCAAACCTGGCTGCTCAGAGTGAGAATATGAATTGCTTGGATCCACTCTTTTTTGCTTTCTTGTATGTCAGTGAGACCAGTCATCATGTAAAAGGCTCAATATGGAGGCTCTAAGACCTCATACACACTATTAGATTTTCTGCAGATTTTTGTCTTCAGATTTACCAAAACCATATAATATGAGGTCAAACCTTAAGAGTTTTGGTAAATCTGAAGACAAAAATCTGCAGAAAATCTAATAGTGTGTATGGGGTCGAAGGATAGGTTTATCTTTTGTAACATGTTATACCTCTATATAAGTTGTTACTGTGCTTCAGTCTCTGCACGTGAGAGGTGGGAAGTATGGGCAGATAGCTATACTAAGTGGCTACAGAAGCCTGACATTGCACCCATGATCCACTGACCACTTTTTGTTTTTTAGATTTAATTCATGTAAGTAAAGATCTATAGTGCCCTCCATGTTGCAGCATGGGTCTGATGCTGCAGCTGTCCCCTGCTGGCTCATTACTTTTGATTGCTCAGTTCTTGGTCAGCTCTGAACGGAGACCGTTAAGCCTCATATAAACAATGCGGATTTTGGACGACAGAACATCCATTTTTTGTTGGATGCTTGTCTCATGTTGAAAGCGTAGAGCGTACCGATACAAACATTTTCGTACGAACGAATTCAACGTCAGTAGTGACGTAATGTGTTGAATAGTTTTGTGTGTATTTTTTCATTTCTCAGCAAGTGTAGTCATGATAGTATGTTTGTTTTTTTTTCCTACGAAAACTGTACTAATGATACGAAAATCGGACATGAGTTGCCGTACGAAAAAAAAATTCTAATCTGCACAACCTGCTTTTGTCTTACGAAAAATCAAAATGGGCTGTCGAAAGGAGCATACGAACAGTGAGAATTTCGGACGATTGGCCGTCGAACGAAAATTCCCGTCCGAAATTTGCATCGTGTGTACAAGGCTTTAGTCGCTGCTCTCTGCTCTGCCTGGAGTGTTGAGCTGAGGAGGGGGCCAGGAGCAGTTGCCTGCACCCTAAATATATTAAGTTGAGCCACACACCCCTTCCCCCGCACATGCTTATTCTCCACCTCTGATAGTGGCAGGACACCCTCATTAGCTACAGCTTGGGCTGTGAACATCTAGTGCTGGGCTGCCCACACAGTAACAGACTTGGATAGGATGTTGCTCCTGCAATGCAGGTACATGCAATGTAAAGACCAATGCACTGTTATGCACCACATTGCACAATACTGTACCTTACAGTTTGGTACCCTAATGTGCATCAGAAATGAAGGATTATGTCTGTTAATTGTCTGTTGAGGTGCATTGGCAGCTCATTGCTTTTAAAGCTCAACACAGTAGACTGTATAGATGTAAAGGAGAACCCGTGTCAAGCTGCCACTGGCCAGTTGTTACCAAGACAGTGTAATATGGACCTAACAGATAGATAAATTTGATGAAAAGTAGATGTAAATGTAATATGAAAAGAAGGCTGCAGTAACCTGGATAGCTTATTGTACAACAAAATCAATAACTTAAAAGCATATATAACACACTTTGAAGGCATTTTGCTTTGCTATACATTCCAGAAATAGATTTAGACACTAGATTCTCCCAGAAGAAAATGCAGTAGTGAATTGAGTGTGTTATCTGTCACTACTGCTGCAGTTATTGTAAGTTAGTGTATGTGGGTCTTCAAACAGTGGTGATATCATGCTTAACTATGCTATGGAATTTGAGTGGGATTCATTAGAGCCATAAATTACAGATGAGCAAAATTGGCTCAATCAGTGATCCCTTGGATAAGAGCCCCCAGGCAGTGCTGGATTTCCATTGCTGTTATCTGCAGCTGTACAGAGTCTGGTATTCCAAAGCGATGCCACTCTGCTAGAATATCCTTTAAAACAGAACTTTCCCTTGTTTGGTTTTATGAGCTTTTGAAATGAGAGAAAACACTGCTCTAGAGCCTTGGAATTTGCATTTGTCTACTCTGCTACCAATTCTAGTTCCGAACAAAAAGAACAAAATCACAATATCAAATACAGAAATAAGAGGATTTATACAATCATCATATTGCACAATATCAAAAATGTTTTATTATTATATAATAAGGCAATAAAGTAAAATTTCCAGCTCACATCTAAAAGTAAGACACACCACACATGCTCAATTTACTCAGCTTTAAGGATATTCGTAGTATCAAATAAAGACTAGAATGCAAATGGAGTAGCGAACACCTGAATCTTGTGTAACAAAATAGGAATACAGTGATCATTTGCTGGCTAAGGTATTTAATTATTAGAAAATCAAATAGGGTATAGGCAATATCTACAAAAAAGGGGAAGCAGTATTCTGTCCCCTAACTCACCTATTATAGTATGCATTAATGCACCTTAAAAACACAGTAATTAATAAAGAAGGGGATGGGGTCCCCATTAAAAAGGCGCTTACTAATCCAAGTAGTTTGACTAGAAAAATAACTATACTGTAATAAGTAGAACAATAATATAACATTATTAGGACTTAAGACAAAAAACACACACAAAGCTGTGAGAAACCATCTCTAGCAAAAATTCAAAGTAACCTCCACCCCTCACACATTAAAAAACTGACAACGCTGTCAATCCAACAAAAAAAAACAGAGTCTGGACAATGACCCTGACATTTAAATGACAAATCACCCAGTAATGGCATGACAACAAGCCCCCCACCTGCTCAAAAAGGAGCATCTGAGTATCGTAACAAAATACATTCCTTAAATGGTGGAGGGATCATGGTACACAAGTTCCAGGAAATTTGCTAATAGTTACAAAGCAATAAACATATCAGCTCATGTTGTAAGAAACATTGTATCCAGCTAAAATACTGTTGATGAAAAATGCATGCTGTATAAAGTGAACTTGCAGTGTAGCAATGTGATTGATATTAAGCAGCAGTCATTCAAGTGTGGGGTTAATAGACTTGAAATATGCTTGCTAGTTCCTATTCGGGAAAAGTATGTCATTGAAAAGCCAAGGATTTATATATTCCACACTGGGGTGTCATCAAGTGATAGTGCTTAGACCCATATATAGCAAGTCTGAAAGTCCCCAGATAAGTGGTTAGCTGAATTAGCGGCTTTAAACCTGTTAGATCTACTGACAAGCAATCTGCTCACATACACCAGCCAATCCAAATATCATTGGGAGAACAATTTGCCTTAGAAGGAGAGCTGAGTTACCATAACCAATGCTTTATGATCGAGCATTATAGGTTTGTGTATGATAAAGCAACCATCTCTCTAAGACCCCATACACACTATCCAACTTTTGTTGTCGGATTTCTCTCAGATTTACCAAAACCATGTAGTGCAATGGCCTGCCTGATTGCATACAAATTGAAACTCCTAAGGTTTGACCTCATATTATATGGTTGTGGTAAATCTGAAGGAAAAAATCTACAGAAAATTGGATAATGTGTATCCAGCTTCACAGTCAGGAGTCTTGATCTGCACAGAATAACCAGCCTGAATGCTCACACTGGCTGAGGTGCAAAAGGTAATATGTCATTCATAAAAGTTAGTGCACAGGTAACTCACAGCCCTCTGCTGGGATCACAGTCCATCTCCCAGGTGCTTAGGATCTTCTATATGGAACGGTCTTTGTGTGTCATCCAAGTGTGATGTTAGACAGGCACTTTACCTCCCTCAAATCCAGCATAGCACACTGTTACATAACTTGTGTACCATGATCCCTCCACCTCTTAATGAATATATTTTGCTATAAAACTCAGATGGTCCTTTTTGAGCGGGTGGATGGCTCGCGGTCATATAATTACTGGGTGATATGTCATTTAATTCTGTCCAGGTTATTTATTTATTTCAGGTACCGTATATACTCGAGTATAAGCCGTCTCGAATTTAAGCCGAGGCACCTAATTTTACCACAAAAAACTGGGAAAAGTTATTGACCCGAGTATAAGCCTAGGGTGGGAAATGCAGCAGCCAGAACACAGGGACAGGGAGCCAGAACACAGGGATTGTAGCCGGGACACAGGGATTGTAGCCGGGACACAGGGATTTTAGCCAGGACACATGGATTTTAGCCATTACACAGATATTGCAGCCAGAACACAGAAGAGATGAGTAAGGTATATTTACAATCTACAGAGCACGCTGCTTCTTAGAGCCATTCTGTGCATGAAGCTATGACCTAATTACATTGGAATGCTGAGAATGCAGAGAGAGAGAGCTGCAGATCTTCACTGAGATCGGAGGTGGGCGGGACTGTACAGCTAACACCCATGAGTCCCGCCCACCTCCCCGACATCAAGTTGAAAATCTGACATCTCTCTCAGCATTCTCTGCATTCCAATGTAATTAGGTCATGGTTTCGTGCACAGAACGACTCATAGAAGCAGCGCGCTCTGTGTAATGTGAATCTACTCATTACCCACAGACACTGACTCGAGTATAAGTTGAGGGGGGTCTTTTTCAGCACAAAAAATGTTCTGAAAAACTCGGCTTATACTCGAGTATATACGGTACTTGTATAGCGCCATCAATTTACACTGCGCTTTACATATACATTGTGCATTCACATCAGTCCCTGCCCTCAAGAAGCTTACAATCTAAGGATCCTAACTTACATTCATACATCTACATACTAGGGACAATTTAGATAGTAGCCAATTAACCTACCAGCATGTCTTTGGAGTGTGTCAGGAAACTCACACAGGCACAGGGAGAACATGGAACTCCAGGCAGGTAGTTCAGTGGTTGGGAACGATCATGTCAGTGGAAGAATCTCGGCCTCATGATTGCAGAGAAGAGCTGTAAAATGAGGTATAGCAGACGTTTTTTGTTTTTTTTTATAAATCACTCACACAGGGGGACACAGGATTAGAACACAAAGGGGATGGTATGAAGATGTGAAAGTGGCTTAACAACCATCCTAATAATGTTATTTTTCTACTTATTATATTATAGTTATCTTCCTAGTTGTCAAACTACTAGGATTAGTAAGCACCGTCGTTTTTTTTAAAGAGGACCTCATCCCCTTTCTTTATTAATTAAGGTATTTACATATATATGCATTATCCATCAGCGCTCTGAATAGAATTATGGTTAAGTTTGAAGCTTAAGCACATTTAAAGCATGCTGTGTGGATTGTCAAGTATGATCATCTGAACTGTGAATAATAGTAGACGTTTCTTTGTGAAATACTGATACAACCAATCACATATAACTTTATATTCACTTAGGGTTTGACACTGTTTCAGTAATCCGTAAGGTGCCTCTACTTAAAAAAACTAAAAATGAATGGACTGACTTGAATATAGAGGTGAGCATAGTCTCTGACTCCTTAGGGGGTATCCACTTGTTTGGTTTTTATTCAATATTAATAAAGCTGTATTTGATATTGTACACTATGTCTCATGTGGACTGTATAAGTCCTCTTCTTTCTGTTTTTATTTTATGACTATTTTTAATGATGATAGGCAAAAAATACTGTGTGGTCAACAACTGTATAGTGAAAAGTCAGCCTCTACCTTGGTAACGTGTCTAATGTTAATCTGATCCTGACAACTACAGAACAGTGTTCTATCTTGACAAAGGAAAAAAAAAATCTAAAGTACATATGACAGTAGTCATAATGACCTGAGAATACAGACTGGCAGGACTTCACAATAAATTTCACATTAATAAAGCAATTATGCAGTAGAATCTAGGCAGAATGGGCATCTGTTTAATATTTTAATTTGTATATCGTTTGATATTCATTCAATATTTTTCTTATAGATGGTAAATAAAAAAACATATTTCAACAAGGGCAAAACATATTATGGTCTTAGTGGAATAGTGTCTATATACATCCATATATGAAATCTATATACATAAGGTTACTAAGTCTTCTTTTACACAGTATATCACAGTTTTTGGTATGAATTAAGAATGGATGTGATGTCTCATACTTTTCTTATTAGGAAAAAAGCAGCAAGCCTTCATGTGTTCCAGCGATGCATAGGACAAAATGGTCTGGACTTAAGGTTGTTCATTGTATATTCTGGACTTCTTTTGCATCACATGCAGCTAAGGAAATGCCCTTAACCAACCTCACATGCCGATCATTCTAACAAAGTTATTTTGCTCAACCGGATGTCTCCTTTATTTTGTCACCTTATGGCAGCTGAAGGGATTAAAAGCACTGCAACATCAGGTTGATATGAACATATCTCTTGAACTGAAGACTTGCTATTTCTAATGATATTAAAAAAAAATCTTATTACATAGCATAAAATTAGTGCTGAAAAACAGAGAAATAAATGATTAAATGGCAGTTATGGTTCTAAAATGTATTTTATTTTTTGACTGTATTTGATAAGACACATACTGTAATAGAATTTTTAAACATGTTTTTATCTGAAAGTAATTAAAGCTGAACTTCAGGCGACCAGAATACTAGACAGCATAAGTTTTCTACACTTCAATTAACTAATGCACCTACTTATCACCAGCCTACTGACTAGACTATGAATGAACATGAATTCACACTGCTTTCTTCTACTAGTTTTCCATATTTACAGACATGGAGATATTTGTTGATACCTTTACAACTCATTAAAACAATGCTTCATTTCTTCTGAAAATGATAAAATTAAAAGCAGTTGTCTCACGTATACTTGCATGTCTTTGGTATGTCATAAAGGAAAAGGCAAAGCAAGTATGAAAAAGGAACACATTGTGCTTATTGTACAAAAACTAAAATGGCCTGAACAGATTTGTTGGTAGCCTTAGAATGCAGTATAAATAATTGAATCATAGTGATATTTCAAACGAACTGTTTTCTGAATTTAGTATCAAGTCTTCAATCTTGTAATCTGTCAGTCAGCCCATTTGAGATGGACAATAGTTGTCTCTTGTTCACCACACTTACCACACTGAACATGGAGCAGAGAAAGCAAAGGAGAGAGTTGTCTGAAGAAATCAGAAACAAAATTGTAGACCGGCATGTCAAAGGTAAAAGGCTGTAAGACGATCTCCAAGAAGCTTGATGTTTCTGTAGATGCAGTTGCAAGTATGAAGATGTTTAAGGTCCACTGAATTGTAGGAGACTTTCCTGGATATGACAGCAAGAGAAAAATTGACTCCCGAATGAACAGAAAGATAGTGCATATGGTAGACAAAAACTCAAGGAAAACCTCCAAAGAGGTACAAACTAAACTCCAAGGTCAAAGGAAGAAGAGCCAGGAGACCGTAAGTGTTCAAAGAAAAAAGATAAAAAAGACAGACTACAGTTTGCAAAACCGAAAATTAGCATTCCACAATGCTTCTTTGAGAATGTCCTTTTGGACATATGAGACAAAACTGAAACATTATAGGCAAGTTGTGTCAGCTCAATGTTCACAGATGAATAAAGGTAGCTTTCAAAGAAAAGAACTTATTACCTTCTGTGAAACATGGAGGAGGCTGTTATATTTTGGGGCTGCTGCGTCTGGCCCTATTAAGGAGTTCTGGGGCTAAATATATTATCCAATGTCAGAAAGCTTTGACTCACTCACAAATCATAGGTCCTCCAACAGGTGTATGACCGAAAACGCATAGCTAAAAGCCCCCATTAATTATTGCTAGGAACAAAACATTGGACTATTCCAAAGTAGCCTTCTATGAGACGTGATCTAAATCCTGTTGAACATCTATGGAAAAAGCTTAAAATGCAGTCTGGAGACACCACCCTTAAAACTCGAGACAGCTGGAGCAGTTTGCTCAAGAAGTGTTAGCCAAACTACCTGTTGGCAGTTGAAGAAATCTCATTGAGATCTAAAGAAATCACTTATTTGCAGTGATTGCCTCTAAGACCCCTTTCACACTGGGGCGGTTTTCAGGCGCATTAGCACTAAAATAAAGTGCCTGAAAACCACCCTGCAATCCACCCCAGTGTGAAAGTGCTTCCAAAGCGCCGCAACACGGGCGCTTTTAACCCCTTGTTGACCCCTTCTGGGGAGCTAAAAGCGCCCTGCTAGCGGCTACAAAGCGCCGCTATAACAGCGGTAAAGCACCACTAAAACTAGCGGCACTTTTAACGCTACCGCCCCACTGTGTAAGTAGCCCAAAGGTTGTGTTCTAAAATATTAGGTTATAGGGTCCCATCATTTATGTCAATGCCGTTTTCATTTTTTTTTATTATTTAAAATATTCTGTTAAATAGAGGATTTTTAAAATAAATATTGAAAAAGAAATGATGGATGCCAATTACTTTGGTCGTGAAAGGGTACCTACAGATTTTTGCATGTTTGTACATCACTAGACAATACAGTAGAGCCTGTACTTCCCATTTTAAGACCTGCTGTGCAGGGAATTGCAAGATGCTAATATAAAAATAGAATGGGGTTCTTATACTAACATTATGCAAATATTGCATTTTAAGATATACCGAACTGAATTAAATGATTATATGTGCCAGGATTTCAGCTTTAATTCATCTGGATTTTCTGAATTAAAACTAATTTCATTCCCCGACTCCCAACAAGAGATGAAAGATGGGGGAAAAAGTTTGAAACTCAAAGTAGACTGGCTTTTAAACGTGATTTCTTCATTTTTAGAGGACATTAAACTGCTTAACTAAAACATCCAAATGAGAAAATGTTTTGTATGATACTTCTATATGTAGATAAGGCAGTGCTGGTCTCAGCCTATTAGATTAATCCAGAAAAGATACAGAAATGTTTGGACTTTTTCTTTGGATTTTTAATGACATATAATGATCCTGATGGGAGTGAAACGCTCAAGTCTTTCAAAGGTCATTAAACCTATTAAACTATCTGCTCTACCTTACTGCATTGGATTGAAACAATACTGCTTATCATTTGCTTCTTTTGTAAAATTGTTGGTATTCTCCATGTTTTAATCTGTCAAATCACTGTGAATGTTGTATTAATCTGTATAGATATTCTGTCCTACAAAATATGTATAATGGCGAAAGAAATGCACATTCACAATTACAAAAAAAAGGTGTGAGCACATTACCCATTGGTGGTAAATTTTTAGACTGTACTGAAACTTTAAAATTTGTGTCATCTTTCATTATGTTCTCATGATGTGCTGTTCTAAGAGTCATAACACAAGTATGTATGTGTATGTTTAAAAAAAGGATAAAAAGAAAGTATTTAACTCTTAAGTACTGAAAGTTGAAATGGTTAATTTTTGATTGGTTAGTTAATGCCATTTTAATTTGTTAAAGCATGTGTTCATGTATATTATTTTGTTATTTACATTTTCACCACCAAATAAATTAAACATTCCCAATGTGTATGTTATATTATAGGAGATCTATCTTCTGTGTGTTAAAATGTAACAATTTATTGAATTTTTTTCAAATGGAGCCCATGTAGATGTGTATCAGTTTTGTTGTTACATGTAGTCGCATAGTTGGTGAGGTTGAAAAAAGACACAAGTCCAATATGTGTGTGTGCTTTTATGTTAATAGCACATTGTATATCCCTTTATGTTGTGGTCGTTTAGGTGCCCATTTAATAGTTTTTTGAAGTTATTCATGCTCCACGCTGAAACCACTGCTTGTGAAAGTGAATTCCACATCCTTACTGCTCTTACATTAACCACTTCCTTACTGGGCACTTAAACCCCCCTCCTGCCCAGACCAATTTTCAGGTTTCAGCGCTGTTGCATTTTGAATGACAATTGCGCGGTCGTGCAACGTTTACGTTGTCGCGACTTTGGACTTTTAACCAGACCCGTCCTCCCCCCAAATTCACGGGTCATTCCTTCACCAATTACATTCTCGTCATTCCTACACCTTAAGTGAAAGTGTTCGTCACCAAAGTCGCACCTCGTACTTATTGAAGTTTTTTGATAATTTACCCGTGGATTTGCTGGTGTTGTATTTCCCTATATGTTACACGATAATTGTATTTTCGTGTGTGTGTATAACCTGAACACAGAAAAAAGTTGGAGTGGTTGATACGCTGATGTACATTGTTGTTTTGACTATGTGTAGATGTACCCGAGGTAAACTTTTTTTAAGTTATTTAACAATGTAAAATTGT
>BLSH010041018.1:800057-827878 GCA_018402905.1 Glandirana rugosa | reverse complement strand
ATATTGGGGGGGACATGTCGGACATTTTTGACACTTTTTTGGGACCAATGACATTTATTCAGCGATCAGAAATTTAAATATCCACTGATTACTGTGTAAATGTCATTGGCAGTGAAGGGGTTAACCTGAAGGGGGCAGTGAAGGGGTTAAATATGTTCCCTGGGTGTGTTCTAACTGTGGGGGGGGCGGGGCTGGCCGGGACATAACAGATCTAACTGATCCCAGTGACAGGGATCAGTAGATCTGCTTGTCCCCCTCTCACAGAACGGGGAACCGCCGTGTTTACATCGGCGGTTCCCCGTTCTACAGCTCTGTAAGGCGATCGCGGGTCAGGAGCGGACATCGAGTCTGCCCGACCCGCGGGCACGCCCACGCAGCGTGCGGCGGCGGCGCGCGCGCGCCGCCGCTGCTCGTGAGAGCGCGCAGGGGGCGTGTTAAGGGGCGGACGTCAATAGACGTCGTCCCGGAGATTCAGATCCGCGCTGTAGACGTCTTTCGTCTATAGCGCGGATCTCTACTGGTTAAAGAACCCTCTATGCAGTTTAAGGTTAAACCGCTTCTCTTCTAATTTTAGTGAATGGCCACCTGTCTTATTAAATTCCCTTGCGTGGAAAAGTTTTATCCCTATTGTGGGATCACCAGTACGGTATTTGTACATTGAAATCATATCCCCTCTCAAGCGTCTCTTCTCTAGAGAGAATAAGTTCAATGCTTGCAGTCTTTCCCATACCTGAGATCCTCCAGTCTCCTTTATTAGCTTTGTTGCCCTTCTATGGACCCTCTCCAGTTCCAGCACATTCCTCCTGAGGGCAGGTGCCCAGAACTGGACGGCATACTCAAGGTGCGGCCAGACCAGAGTCCTTTAGAATGGGAGAATTATTTTATCTCTGGAGTTAATCCCCTTTTTAACGCATGCCAATATTCTGTTGGCTTTGCTTGCAGCAGCTTGGCATTGCATGCCATTGCTGAGCCTGTCATCTAAGAAGACCCCCAGGTGCTTTTCCATCCTAGATTCCCCCAGAAGTTCTCCCCCTAGCGAGTAGATTGCATTCATATTTTTGGCATCCAAATGCATTATTTTTCATTTTTCAAAATTAAACCTCATTTGCCATGTAATTGCCCACCCCATTAATTTGTTTAAATCTTCTTGTAAGGTTTCCACATCCTGCGTAGAAATTATTGCCCTGCTTAGCTTAGTATTGTCCGCAAATACTGAGATTGAGCTGTTTATCCCATCTTCCAGATCGTTTATGAATAAATTAAATAGAAATGGTCCGGCGTGGCTTAGTGATGGTGGAGTAAAGCCGATCGTTCTGGAGCTCTGCACGGACCGGGACTCAATCTAGCCTTTAGAGCTGCACTCTTCACCCGCTCTCACATGCCAGATGAGCGGAGACAGCCGCTGCCTTCGGGGGACTCGGGGGGGAGCCGACATTACTCACTACTTCCTCCGCCAGCACGCTGCTCCTTCCCCAGCTCCCTCTCCTACGGACCCTGCCAAGATGCCGCCGACATGCGGCGGCTCCGCTGCCGGTAAAAAGACACAGCAGGTTACAGTGTCTGCCATAGAGGAGGGTGCAGCAGCAGCGCCTCTGCACTCCTCTTCGCCTATTCTGTCCGCAAGACTCCCCAGAGGACTCCAGGCAATCACAGGAGCTGGATGCCCATGTGGGGGATACTATTCTGGAACTCCTGGCAGATATCCCCACTCACGTGCTCTCACACATGAACTGCATAATATTCGTCAGTAGGTGGACTCAGTGGAGGAACGGGTGACGGATCTTGAGACCAGTGCAAACACTACAGAAAACAGGCTTACTGCTCTAGAGGCTGACCAACAGGCATTCCGCCGCCATCTTATCGACGTTCAACTCTGTTTAGATGATGGTAAGAAGAGCAATCGCCGAAAAACCTCCACCTTAGGGGGATTCCAGAGGCTACCGGGGGCACAGACCTGCACGCCACAGTGACAGCGATCCTTAACCAGCTGCTGGGCAAACCGTCGAGTTGGAGCTTGACTGGGTTCATCGAGTGCAGGGGGCCTCGTGCACCTTCTTCAACTTCAGCGGCCTCTACCTCTCCTGTTTTCCCGCGAGACATCCTCTGCCGGGTCCATTTTTACATCAAAGAAGAGATTCTGCGCCAAGCATGGTCCCGAGGCCCTATAGATTTTGATGGTGCCACAATTAGAGTGTATCCTGATGTCTCCAGGCAGACCCACGCAATGCAGGAGATGCTGCATCCTCTTTTGGAGGTTATACGGGAGACAGAGGTGACCTATCGATGGGGCCACCCATTCCATCTCATTGTCCGCAAGCAAGGAACCGAGTTATTTTTGCGCTCCCCTGAGCAGTTGCCGGCGTTGTTCGGCTACTTGGACAAGCCTGCTGTTGAGGTCCCCAATTGGCTAGACTATCTGCTGAACCCAGAGGCATCCTATTTATCTCTACCAAGACCGCAGCGGATTCGGTGACCTAGATCCAGAGCCTCCAGTCGCGAGACCCCCAGCCGAGGGACTCCCAGACCTCCACCTACTGCTTCGGAAGATTGACTCTGGTTAGTCCTCTTCATTTGGCTTTACTACAGTGGACATGCCCTGGTGTTGCCCTCATGCAGGGCACTTTCTGGTTCGTTTAGCTCCCATGGATGCCCTCTTTATAAATGTTATTGATACATGTTTCTGCTGCATTTGGTCTGTTACCCTGTCTGCTGTGTGTGACCCCCCCTGGGCCTAGTATTCCCTGTCTCTTTTAATATTTTTGATCTTGACAGGCCTTAACCCCTAGGGTGGCCCCCTCAGAATCTGGGTTCGGGGGACTTGGCATACCCACCCCAGCTTAGGATGGGTTCCGTTTTTTATATGGCATTTAAGGCCCTGGGGTATCACGGTCATTGGATTTTATCTGGCCACACCCAGCAGCTGCTCCCCCCCCAGTTTTCTGCCTGTGGGGTGGCAGGCGATCGGTCGCCCAGAGTGATTATTCCTGTAATGCGGATAGACCTCCTTCCCTTACGTTTTTTACACACAGGGCACTGATCGCCGGTCCATAGCCCTTCCGTTGCTCACCTCTCAAGAGAGAGTTCTGATGTTTTTTCCTTTTTTGTCCATGGGGTCCATCCCGCAACTGTTAATATTAATACTAATGCCATAGATATACAGTATGATAGCACAATACTATTAGATATTAGACAGGGCTTTAGATACCTTCTTTTTTTTTCGTTTTGTGCAAAGGACAGGGCCTGGCTTCACACCAGCGAATACACCTATTGTTTTCATGTTACTTTATCCACGGCTATTTAGGCCCCCATGCGGTGTTACAGTGCGGTCATACTTGTTCCTCACTATGACTGTCTTGGACACCTAGTCCGTGCACCTCTTCTTTTTGTTGGTTTAATTTCTTTTTAATTTTGCGCATTTCCAACCCCTTCCCCTACCCCTCCTCCTTGTTTCTCTCGTGCCTTTTCCATCAATTGGACAGGAGACGACAAGAATTCCACCCTATATCCCTTGGTTTTCATTCTTCCCTGATTCTTGCCTCTTCTTCAGACTTCTCCACCCCCCCCGGCTCTTTCACTCCTGTACTTTTCTTTCTCTTTGGTCTTCCCTCTCCTGGGTAGTGTTTATTGCTCACCCAGGGCTGCCTTGTGGGCCCTCTCCTCCTAACTTTCCTGTTAGTGTGCCTTTTTTCAGCCTGTCGTGGGCTCTCTCCAGGTCTCCACCCTCAATGTAAGGGGCATGAATATCCCAGAAAAACGATCCCGGCTACTAGCCGATCTCCGGAAAAGTAAAATCCAAGTTGCCTTTCTACAAGAAACGCACTTTAAAAGTGATGGTGTCCCCAAATTGACCAATAGAGACTTTCCATGGGCATATCACAGTCCTTCACCTATCTCTAAATCTAAAGGGGTCAGTATACTAATTGCCAAGTCACTACTGTGGACTCTTGGTGAGGTGCGGCCGGACGCCCAGTGTCGTTTTCTCCTGCTCAAAGGGAAGGTTCAGGATGTTCAGATTACCTTTGTCAATGTATATTTCCCGAATGTAAACCATCCCCAATTCCTCAGGACCTTCTCCCTGTTCTTTTGGAATTCTCTGAAGGAATCTTTGTCTTTGGGGATCTCAGTTTTGCTATAGATCCCCTTTTAGATGTGTTGCGGGGTTCCTCTCACCTTTTCTATTCTCGCCTCAAACGATTGAAGGCAGATCTGCAGCGCTTACACTTGGTGGACCCTTAGCAATTGATGAACCCTCAGGAACGGGACTATTATTTTTTATCATCGGTCCATCACACCTACTCACGACTCGATTACCTTTTCATTTCACACCAGGCATTACCCAGAATAGTATCGGCAAGCATAGATGTTCTATCCTTCTCTGACCATGCTCCGGTCCATTTAACTCTTCAGTTGGGCCTCATATTGCACAGTCCCCCCTCATGGAGACTAAATGAGGCTCTATTACAGTCTCCAGATACCCGATCCACACTGCAGACAACCCTGACAGAGTATTTTGATATTAACCGTCACTCCGTAGATAACCCGTTGGTGGTCTGGGAGGCTCATAAACCGGTTGTGCGGGATGTGCTAATTAGGATTGGTGGCCACCTCAAATGGGAGTGCACCCGTCGAACGGAAGAACTTCTCGCAGATTTGCGTAGGTTAGAATGCTCGCATAAAGCCACTTATCGGGACCTTCTGAGAGTGCGGGAGGAGTTACGGATTCCTGCTCTACCATAAAACAAAGCAAAAATCAGTGTGGGCCCATCACACTATGTATGAATTTTCCAATAAACCAGGTACTTTACTGGCTCGGGCCTTACGTGGGCCGTGCACCAAAATCTTTATTCCACATATTCAGGACTCCTCTGGGCAGAAATTGACCACCTCTAAGGTGATGGCATCTGCCTTTAAAACTTTTTATCAAGGCTTGTATAACCTTGGTGGCTCCTCTTCATCCGCCCCCCCCCCTCGACCTCTAGGATATAGTCTTATTTAACGTCTTTGGTACTGCTGTTCCTGCCCCCTGAGATGCGGGAGGAGCCAATCACAGTAGAAGAGCCGGGGGTGGCTCTGGCCCATTACAAGCCCAAGAAAGCCCCAGGTCCTGATGGCCTTACTCCAGTTTATTACAGGGCTTTTTTCAAGGTACTTTCCCCTCACTTTACCTCTGCGCTCAATTCCATAACAGATGGGAAGAGCATGCCTCAGGACATTCTGCGAGCATACATCTCATTGATCCCCAAGGAGGGGAAAGACCTCTCACGCTGTGAGAACTATCGTCCGATCGCGCTCAGAATTCTGATTTGAAGTTGTTCGCCAAAATCCTGGCCAATCGGCTACTCCTGCATATTCCACGTCTTATACACCAGGATCACGCCGGCTCTGTGCCTCTCCATGAGCCTAGGGTCAATACGATCAAAGTCCTCAATTTTATCCATGTGGCCAGGACCTTATCCCATCCCCTTTTCCTGCTTTCTACGGATGGGGAGAAGGCTTTTGATAGGGTCAATTGGTAGTTTTTACGAGCCACTTTGGAGCACATCAGTTTGGGGTCGTCCATGTTGAGCTGGATCCTCTCCCTCTATACCTGTCCCTCGGCTGCAGTCACAGTTAACGAAACAAGGTCTGACTTCTTTGCAATCAGGAATGGCACACGCCAGGGATGCCTGCTCTCTCCCCTGATCTTCATACTTACCCTGGAGCGCTTTCTCTGTACTGGGTACTTACGGAAAGCCTCTGGCATGCACAAGGTTGCCGCCTTTGTGGACAATTTAATTTTCTCTCTTGACGGACCCGCTGACACCCCTACCAAATCTGCTTCACTCCTTCCTGGACTATGGTAACCTTTCGTATTTCCAAATCAATTTATCCAAGTCTTCCGCCCTCTACATTACAGTGGAGCGGGATGTGGTCAGACGTTTTCATCCCTATTTTACATTTCATTGGGCGCCTGACTGTTCGCTATCTGGGAATACATCTCACGTCAAACCCAGCTACTCTTTATGCGGCCAACTTGGTGACCTTATTGCCTAGGATTCTGTATCTCTTACAAGCACTTTCCATTAGAGTACCAGTACTACTCCTAGAGTAGGACATCCGGAGTTCCAGCCTGGTCTTCATGACCCACAGTTCCAGTGTTTGTTGTCCAGCGCTTGTCTTCATCTGTGGGACCTCTTTGGGTCCGATGGTAAGCTCTCCCCTACTGCTTTCACGAACACCTTGGCATCCTCCTTGGGCTTTTGGGGTAGCTTTCAGCTTAGGCACTTCCTCCACCAGTGTGCTCGCTCTTGGGTGTCTCCAGTCAAGTTACGGAATGGGAGAGCATTTGCCAAAAACGGGAACCGATTTGCCATGGTCTTTCCACTATCTATGCTGCCTTGAATCAACGAAAGGAAGATTTCACTCTGACCTTCCTCTCTAAGTGGGAATCCGATCTCAATATGCATTTTACTGACTCACAAAAGGGAGAAAATTCTTCATTTTGCTCAGAAATCTTCTATCGTCACCAAGGTCCAGGAAACCAACTACAAGATTTTGACCAGGTGGTATAGGGTGCCCGTGACTATACACCGTATTTTTCCACAGGTACCGGATACGTGTTGGCTGTGCAGTGCTAACCGGGGCACAATGCTCCACATCTTCTGGGACTGCCCAAAAATCCAGCCATTTTGGCAGGGAGTGGCTTGTACTATCAAATATTTGACCAATGTTGACCTGGCAGGAAACCTGGCGGCATGTGTGCTGCACCTCACCTCACGGCCCATCAAAAAATATAAGGCCTCACTCACGATCCAACTGTTGAGCGCTGCAAAAGCTTGTATTCTTCTGCACTGGAGATCTGTGACCCTGCCCTCGAGTTCTCTTTGGTACTCCAAAATTAATGAACTCAGGGACATGGAGGATCTTACGGCAACCCTATACAATAGGAAGGAGACCTTTCAAGACACTTGGAGGCCGTGGCAACACTTTGTATACACTGAGGCCTACTTGCGGGAGATTTAACAACCCGGCTGAATTCCAGGGATCTTCCTAATATGGGCCCTGGGCGAGCGATTCTGCTATTCTGCTTTTCTGGCTCTATGCCTCCTCATTTCCTCTCGTTCTCCCTTCTGACCCTTCCCTTATCGTACCCTTATTTTATTCCCTTTTCCCATCATAATTACTCGAAAATACTTTTGTGGCCCTATAAGGGACCCCAGGATTTTTCTTAAATTTCCTTTTTTTTTTCTACCATTACATTTGTGGAAGGGGCTTTTTGTCGCCTTTAGCTAAGCTAGTTGCTGTTGGCGGATGAATGATTTAAAGTCTGCTCGAACTTTAAGACCTACTGCAAGCTAACTGATTTGATGTCTTCTTTTATGTTTATCATAGTTAAATAAACCCTAATGTCTTTACATCACATTGCATGTTGGTTATCTCTGTATCCCCGTATTCTCTTTGCTGCTTGACTTGTACTGCGCATTTTTGGGTACACAAATAAAAAGAATTACAAAATTGGTCCCAGGACAGAACCCTGGTGGGCCCCACTTTCCCCATCAGACCATTCAGAGTATTACCCATTTATCACCACCCTCTGGACTCGCCCCCCCGTAGCCAGTTTTCAATCCATGTACTCACCCTTTGGTCCATGCCGACAGACCTCCATTTGTACAGTAAACATTTATGGGAAACTGAATGCCTTTTAAAACCCAGATACACCACATCTACAGGCCTTCCTTTATCTAGATGGCAGCTCACCTCCTCATAGAAGGTTAATAGATTGGTCTGGCAAGAACGATTCTTCATGAATCCATGCTGATTACTGCTAATAATATTGTTTTTATTACTAAAATCTTGTATGTAGTACCTTGTTATCCCCTCCAAGAGCTTGCAAACTATTGATGTTAGGCTAACTGGTCTGTAGTTCCCAGAGATATATCCTGGCCCTTTTTTTAAATATTGGTGCTAAATTGGCTTTTCTCCAATCAGCTGGTACCAGTCCAGTCAGTAGACTGTTCCTAAAAATTAGGAACAATGGTCTGGAAATCACCTGACTGAGCTCCTTGAGGACACTCGGGTGCAAGCCATCTGGTCCCGGTGACTTATTAATGTTCAATTTTTCAAGTCTATTTCTAATTCTAAGCCATGAGGGTGCTTCCTGTGACATGTTATGAGGATAAACATTGTAGTTTCGGTTACTGAATCCCTTTGTTTCCCTTGTGAAGACTGAGATGAAGAATAAATTCAAAACCTTTGCCATCTCTCCGTCTTTTGTAACCAGATTCCCTTCATCATCCAATATGTTCTGACCTCCCTTTCTTACTATTTATATACTTAAAGAATGTATTGGGTTTTTTTTACTCTTTTCCGCTATGTGCCTTTCGTGTTCTATCTCAGCCGCCCTGATTGCACCCTTACATTTCTTATTGCATTCTTTGTAAAGTTGAAATGCTGATGATGACCCCTCAGCCTTGTATTTTTTGAAGGCCTTCTCCTTTGCTTTTATATGCATTTTTACGTTGGAGTTAAGCCACCCAGGACTTTTGTTAGCTCTTTTTTTCCCTCCGTGTTCTTTGTTCCTTGGATTTTATCCCATTTAATATCTTCTAGCAAGGAGCGCAGTTTAAGGAAGTTGGCTCTTTTGAAATTCAGTGTCTTTGCATTACCCTTGTGTTTCCTATTTGTGTGATTTATGCTGAAACGAATTGACCTGTGGTCGCTGTTTCCTAAATTTCCCCGTATTTCCACTTCCGTTAATGCTACATTTCTTTGTACACTTATCACTTTTTGTGAATTCACCTAATGGTCAGAAATCGAGCCCTACAACTGAATTCCGGGGCAAAGAATGATCCTCTCTTGAAGTGAGGCTGCCCCCACACTGCATGGGTTAGGTTTAGGGGATGAAAAAAACTGATTTAAGCTGGAAACACACTAGCCAATTTTCTGAAGATTTTTTCCTTCAGATTTACCACAACCATATAATATGAGGTCAAACCTTTAGGAGTTTCAATGTGTATGCAATCAGTCAGGCCATTGCACTGCACGGTTTTGGTAAATCTCTAAACTCATTCAAATCAAATCTAAAAACTTTTTTTCTTTAGACAAGCTTTCATTTAATTGTCCCTTTATCCCTTATGTTATGCTATCCTGTGTATCTCCTGTTATCCTCTGTATTTCTTGTGATTTCCTTGTAAAGTGCTTTGAGAAGCCACCTTTTAAATGCGCGATATAAAATAAGGTTTATTATTTTTATTATTATTATAAATCTGAAGGAAATCTGACAACAAAAGTTGGATAGTGTGCATGGGGTCTAAAGGCCTGTACACATGGTACAATAATCAGCCAACAACGGTCATCTAACAGCCTGGTTGTCCGATAATCCGACAGTTAATACGCAAGATTCGACAGCCGATTTCCAATTGTCGTCCAACAGAAGTTGGTTGACAAGACTAGAAAACTTGTTGGAAGTGCAAGTATGCATGCTCGTTAATGGAAGGTGAAGGGCGCTTCTGGATCACCGCTGTGGCACAAAGAATTGTCCCAAAGGAAAAGGTGGGCTGATTCAAGGAGAGTTTAGGCACCAGGGCAGCACTCCCAACGAGCAGCAGCAGACTCTAGGGAAACAGGGTAAACACAAAGAAGGCGCCTCTAAGTGCAGTATAACCAATTTTATTACAGCCAAAGGGTTAAAAACACTTACTAGAAAGTGGTAATTGACAGGCGCATCAATAGCTCCTGTGAGAGATGCAGTCCAGTGCTGAACGGGATCCTGGGCATGAGTCCTGTCTGCAGATGTGACTACAGCCCATCCAACCAGCGGGGAGTGTAGACAGAGAGGGTCCTCAGTTTGGATTCAAGCCAGGGGACACTAGGAAGCAGCTGTGCAGCGAGCACAGAGTGCCAGACTGGCTAGTGACGACACAGGAAGTGCTCCCAGGACTGGCGTGGAACTCATGGAACCGGAAATGACATCAGGGGGTGGGGCGCATTTCAGAGTGAATCAGTGGCTCCTTCCTCCAGTGGGCTGGATAGCTGGGATTACTTCATTTTTATTTTAGCTGTGGGCATGACTCTGGGCAGGGCCAGCCTCAAAGTGTCAGCAGAGAAGGACTTGTACAGGGGGATACGTGACCAAAACATAGCAGAATAAGGATAAGTGGGGGACAAAGAAACAAACAGAAAAAGCAACACAAGGGTACATTTTTTTTATGAATAATTTTTTTTATTAATTTCATCATTACCATTATTATAATCCTTAATTCCTATATTTAGTACATATGAGTGTACCTTCACGTCACCCTATGCCAATACATGCACAATTGGGCATTTTGCAACCTCTCAATGTTGTGTTTTTAGTGCCTTACAAATATATCAGCTCCTTTGTGCACTGTTCTATAGCCTCACACAGGCTTTCTAGCACTCCCATGCTTGTGGTGGCATCCCCACAGAAGTATTCAAATAGAGATCCGATGCACCACCAATTTTATGAATGTACCCTTGTGTTGCTTTTTCTGTTTGTTTCTTTGTCCCCCACTTATCCATGTTCTGCTATGTTTTGGTCACGTATCCCCCTGTACAAGTCCTCTGCTGACAATTTGAGGCTGGCCCTGCCCAGGGTCACACCCACAGCTAAAATAAAAAGGAAGTAATCCCAGCTATCCAGCCCATCGGCTGAGGAAGGAGCCACTGATTCGCTCTGAAGCGCGCCCCGCCCCCTGATGTAATTTCCGGTTTTGTGCGTTCCACGCCGGCCCCGGGAGCACTTCCTGTGTCGTCACTAGCCGGTCTAGAGCTCAGTGCTCGCTGAACAGCTGCTCCCTGGTGTCCCCTGGCTTGAATCCAAACTGAGAACCCTCTCTGCCTACACTCCCTGCTGGTCGGATGGGCTGTAATCACATCTGCAGACAGGACTCATACCCAGGATCCTGTTCAGGGCTGGACTGCATCTCTCACAGGAGCTATTGATCTGCCTGTCAATTACCACTTTCTAGTAAGTGTTTTTAACCATTTGGCTGTAATAAAATTGTTTATACTGCACTTAGAGGCACCTTCTTTGTGTTTACCCTGTTTCTCTAGAAACGCGCATGCTCAGAACCCAGGAAGTGTTCGGTCGTGTAAACCTGCGTTCCTAATTCACAAATCACATTCACCTGAACTTCCTCTTTATACGCTCGTAACACGTCACTACATTCGGCTTTGTTGGATGATTACTTGACTACCGTCAGTACGCTAGACAAAACAGCCGACATCCAATTTGGACAAAAGTTGGACGCGCGGTCGTCCAACAATCGGCGCATGTTTACGAGGCTTTACTTGCCAAATCCTTTGCTCCCTCTGTGCTGCTAGACCGGTCCCCACAGCCTCTTCACACCGGCAGTCACAGGTCCTCTAACACAGTGTTTCTCAACTTTTTTTCAGTAAAATTATGCACAATCTTGAGGCACAACATTCTAAAATATATTCTTGTAAAAAATGTAATTAATTGTTTTACAAAATGCAGCAACATACGTACATGTAAGGCACCCATCATTAGAGGTAATTTATTCTTACAAAGCAAATACACCTTTGCACACTGGTGGACTAGAATTCCAATGTTTCTCTTCTCCTTCAGTTTCTCTCCCTCACTCAACTAATGTGACACCAGCGCTGACAGAGAGGGGCAAACAAGGAGGCTGTGCAGATGCCAGACATCCTCCTTATCAACAATGTCATTGGTTGTTAAGATGCCGGCAGCTGGAAGGTTATAATGTTGTACAATGAAAACTTGTGATTTTGTGTAACTAAAAGGCAGGTTTCATCCATCCACTGTATACATTTTTTTGGCACTTTTTAGGCATTTTGCCTAGTCACCCCTGAAAAAATCTTAATGTCTGGCTGTCTGGGCACCCTGGGTAAAAAAGGCTGCTCTAACGTGGAACAGTGCACTGCTAGAGTGTAGGAGAGAAGAGAATAGTAGTGGCAGCCAGGAGAGAGAAGGTTGGTGTAAGTAAAACTGCTTTTCCTGCCCCCTATACCTAAATGAACATTCAACCCGGGTGGGGGGGGGGGATTAGCAGCCCCTCTACAAGCAAGGATTTTTGCTTTCCCCAGATATAGGTTTTAACCTGTTTAAAATGCTTCATGACCAGACAAAAAATGTGTTTGAACGATTGCTTTGTAAAACTATTTGTTCAGTTTAAGGTCTTGTTCACACTGGTGTGACATGCAATCCAAATTTGAGTGCACGTCACGTGACATTTCAAAATCAGTGTTTCCCTATGAGAGCCGTCTTAACTGATCCAACTCGTGTAAAGGTTCCTGCACTAATTTGATCAGAATTGGGTGTGATTTCTTAACTATCTGACATTTGACATGCGGCATAGTTTAATTTCCCAGAAGACCCCCTTGCTCCTGTAGCCCCTCCTGTTGTGTGTTGTGCTGAGGAGGAGGAAACCATCTACAGTGATCTGTGATTTTGTGATCCAGACCTGTGAGAAATGGCACCCAGAAGGAACAAGGGTAGTTGATCTATCCTGAATACTGAGGAGCTGATTTGGCTGGTGCGAGCAAGTCCAGTGCTATATGATACTAGGGATGACAACTAGTGAGGACCAGTCCAAGAAGGAGAGGGCCTGGATTGAAATATGTGACATTTATCATGAGGACTAGCATTCTTTGTCAAAGTGTGTGATGATGATAAATGTAAATTTTTCTTTTAATTTTTCAAACTGTTCTGTGTGTGTTGCAATGTTAGCAATGCAAGGTTTATTGAATAAAAAACATTGTGGGGTCCCCCCAGAATCCATATCAGGCCCTTTGGGTCTGGTATGGATTTTGAGGGGAAACCCCATGCCAAAATGTATTAAAAATAAAGGTATGGGGTCTCCTCAAATTCAACGCCAAACCCTTTAGCCAAGCATGCAGCTCAGGAAAGTGGGGGGCTGAGTGCTTCCCCCTCCTAAACCATACTAGGCCACATGCCCCTCAACATGGGGGGTGCTTTGGGGCGGGGGCTCTGTCCTGGGTGGTGGTTGTGAGGGTCTGTGGGCAGGGGGCTTATCAGCATCTGGAAGCCCCTTTTAACAAGGGGGCCCACAGATCCTGCCCCCTCCATGTGAATGGGCTACCCATTCACCACAAAAAAGTGTTAAAGTGAATAAAGACAGTACAAGAGTTTTTGACAAGTCCTTTATTAAAAAATGAAAAAAGTTTCCCCTGATGTTGATACATCTTAAATCACGATGCCCGCCACACCCGGAAAAATAAAAACACTCTGCCCGTGATGAAGGCTAACCACCGAGTGCCTGCTCTACTGTGTGACGGTTCTTAAATAGGCAAGGGACGGGGCCATGCGGCGACCTCACCTGGTGGTACTGCCTCCATGTGAAGTCACCGACCCAGCAAGACGTCACTAGGAGGACTTGTCAAAAACTCTTGTAGTGTCTTTATTCACTTTTACCATTTTTTGGGTGAATGGATAGGGGTACAATGTACCCCATACTCATTCACATGGGGGGGGCGGGATCTGGTATGGATGTTGGGGGGAACCCCACACCATATTTTTAATAAAGTTTGGCATGGGATTCCCCCTCAAAATCCGTACCAGTCTGATATGTGGGGGGGGGGGCACACCATTGTTTTAATTAATGTTGGCATGGGGTTCCCCTTAAAAGGCATACCAGACCCGAAAGGGCCTGGTATAGTTTGGGGGGGTTGGACCCCCACGCTGTTTTTTTTTAGGATCCAATTCAACATCACACCTAGCTTTGGACATGCATGCATAATTAAAGAACTTGTCATCATGTGCAAGGAGGTCCTCATAGATGACCCAGAACAGTTCTTTGTTCTCTGTTTGCAATGACGGGGTGGACCCAATATCGACGACTCCTCTTCCTACTCTTCCTCATTCCTGTGCTGAAGGCTGACACTGCATATGCCAGAGCGGACATAATGGCTGACCAACACACAGAAAAGGAACAAGGATTACAGCAGCAGGAAAAGGAATTCATGTCCCAACCGGTATTGATTTGATTGGTCAAGGACAGGTCTCACTCATCTCAAAGTCGCAGGGCAAAGTCGGATCAACAGCCGTGTGACTTTCGTGTCACACCAGTGTGAACTGGGCCTTAAAAAGAAATGAAAGGCAAAACATTTTTGTATAGATATAAAGAAAAAAACATTATAAATACCTTTTCCCCTTTTTTATAATTGATCACATTCCCTCTGTTCTCAACTATTTTCTTTTTGCGGTGGCGACAGGTGGCGTGATTGATGATGGACCTACATCAGGGGACATTTTTTTTTTTTTAATAAAGAACTTGTCAAAAACTCTGTCTTTATTCACTTTAACACTTTTTGGGTGAATGGATAGGGGTATATTGTACCCTATACTCATTCTCATGGGTAGGAGGCGGGATCTGGGGGCAGATAAGCCCCCTGCCCACAGATCCCCATCAGCATAGGGACAAGGTGCTTTGGGGCAGAGAGGCAGAGCCCCCCTGCCCCAAAGTACTCCCATGTTCAGGGCAAGTGGCCTGGTATGGTTCAGGAGGGTTGGCACTGAGCCCCCCCCTTATTGACCTTCTGGGCTGCATGCTTGGATAAAGGGTCTGGTATGGATTTTGGGGGGACCCCACACCATTTTTCAAATTAATTTTGGTGCGGGGTTCCCCTTAAAATCCGTACCAGACCCAAAAGGATTTTTTTGCTGTCACCACATCAAAAGACTGGTTAGTTGCAATAAATCATATATGTGTTTTAAATATGCTTTAACGCTTTGTACCCCAACATTTCATATTCCTGATATGTGCCTGCTGTACCATGTACTTGTATGAGAAAATATCCTGTTCTCTTTGTATTACTTATTTTGTGTGAAATCCCTGGCATTCCTGCTAGTCCCTCTGGTTTCCTATTAAAAACTGACCATGCTAAGTTTTACAAGGTGATTGTTTACAATCATTTTTATGATCTGCCAAATGAATTGATGGTGCAGGGGTTGCACATTACAAAATTAGTCAGAGGTATCATTTCCAGTAAGTAGATGACAGCATCTGTCTTGAAAACCTCAAGCACAAGAAGAAAATGAGGGTTGCCCATGGCATGCAATGAAAAGTTGCGTTTTAATTAACAGTCTCGGCATTAGAGATAGACCACAACCCCATTTGTTTATTTGTACAGCTTTCTTTCACTTCCACTGTTCATTTTCCTATAGTTAGTAAAGTCTACTTGAAGGAAACCCGCAGTAAGTGAAATATGGAGCCTGTCATTGCTGACCTTCTTTATAATCTGCTAGTTAAATGACCTAGAACAAGCATTGCAGATCAAAATAGCCAGAATGCATGATCTGCATATTTGTTCTGGGCCAAAGACACAGTAGTAAAGCCAGTAGATAAGCATGACATCCAGATGATTTTTTTTTTCAGTGCAAAGTGTAGTCTGACTACTAGAGCCTTTTTTCTTTCAGGTGACCCATGTGGTCTATGGTCCATATAAATCAGATTACAGTCTCCTATATTGCTCAGAATGGGCAGCAATTCATTTTCTGTGGGATATTGCTCAATAATCATTTTTAGGGTACAATCAAATTGGGTAAATAAGAAAGTTTTGTCTCAGCACTACTATTTCCTCAGCGTCGTGACTGTATGCCTGTAATATTCCCTCCTTCTGCTATTGCCCTAAACAGGAGCTTATGTGTTTAGGGCAGAAACAAGCCAAAAATGATCGCTTGTTTGATCTTCCACATGCATCTAGCCATTTTCTAATGTCTTTAGAGAGCTTAAAGTATACTGTATGTAAACCCAATCACTAAGATTAAATAAACGGTAAGCTTTAACATATTGATTTATCTTCAAACATAATTATTAATGTTTTTAAATTCACAGCATTCATTCAAATAATACCTGATGATTTTGCCTTGTTTAAGCACTTCCAGTTATGGGAAGACAACACCCTGTCCCTATTTACCAGTTGTGTTACGCCTCATTTACACTTATGTTTGGGTGGCGGTAAAAACATATGGTTGAGCACCTTCTAAGTTGAGCTTAGAGAGCGCTCCCCCAACCGCTCCTTCTAAGCTGCAAGGCAGAAGAGTGGGTGTACATATGCCATGAACACAATGCACATGACATACCTAAAAAAAATAGATCCCCCCCATCAGCATTGTCACTGTTGATAGGGATTCCATCTTCACCCAGTCTTCCTTCCAGGTTCATGGACACTGGCCGTTTGAGCGGCTGAGCCGCAATGAAGTCGCACTTGCACTCTCACGGTCGTAGCACAGCTCTCTCCATTGATGCCACCAGCTGCTACATGAAAATATATCCTAAACGGTAAACGTTTAAGAGATATTTATTGCAGGGCTGTCTTTACCGCAAGGCAAAAGGGGCAGGTGCCCAGGGTCCAGTCATTGTTGAGGGGCCCTGTGCTGCCCACCCCTTGAGCCCAGCGTTGCCCTTCGGAGTTCAGCCACCTCCGGCGCTGGAAGCATGCAGGCTGCTCGCTACTGTCACTTTGTAAATATAGAAGCGCTGCTTCTGTATTTACAAGTGACATCTCTCCTCCCCCTGCGGCCGCTCTAATCCCTTGGGCATCTATGAGAGCAGAGGAGGAAGGGGGCGGGGAATCTGCAAAAGGGAAGCAACCTCATAGGGCAACATGCTGTGAGTAGCAGGCATAATAAAACTATGTATGGAATCCTGGGGTGGGGGGCTGTGGGAGGAGAGCCTTGTACTTGGGGGGAGTGGAGCTCTGTATTGGAATCCCTGGGCAGAAATGCTGAACTGAAATCGGGAGTGGGAGGAAGAGGGGACTTGTCAGGAACGGTTTCACCTGTTGGTGGCACTGTAGCTCCCAGACCTATGGGCCGCAGTTCCGGTGTCCACCAGTCGGTGTCCATTAGCAGTCAGAGGCTGAGCAGTTCCAGTGTCCACCAGCAGGGGCCTCCCAAGAGCCAGCAGGCTGTGGGAGTCAGCCACACCCGGGTTCAGCTGGGAAGTGGCTATTTGAGGCCTCTTCCCTCAGTGTGTCACTATTCAGTTTGCCTTACTGCTGCTAGAGATCCTGCTTTTTGCCTGTTTCTCTCCTCCTTGCTTTTGTCCCATGCCTTGTGCTGTCTCCCTGTCTTGTATCCACTTTGATTCCCTGTACCCTTGTCCAGCGCTACCTTTAGTCTGCAGTGTAGGTGTTTTTTTGTCAGGTTTTGGTCTTTGTTTGCTGGGATTTATTTTCATTGTTTGCTGTGGTTGTTTATTACTGTGCACTGTTAATAAATCTCACCTTTTTAAGATGTATATATTTTGTTTGGTCTCAGTTTCCTTGTGTAGCTACATGTCTGGTCTGCCTAGCTGCTGAATCCTGACATAATAGTGGCGCCCACTAACGACCAGATCAGCTTCACTTGGAAATTGGGAACCAGTTGCTTTGAGTTTTTTGCTTTTGCTTTGTCAGAATGCTTAGAGGAAAGGTGATTTGTCTTGTGCAGCTTGCAGCAGAAGACCAAGATTTTTGTCATTCGCTTTGGGAGGATCTCACTGAGGAGGAGCTGTTGGAAAGTATTCTGACAGCACATGCCTTAGCCGTGGAGGGCAGATTCTCCCTTAGCAAAGTACAACCCTTGATTCAAGTCTGTTCTAAGCTACTATTTCAGTTTACTTCTCAGGGCCATGATGTGTTCACTCCTCCATTTACTTTGTACCAGGCTGGATTTTTGGGATGGTTGCTGAAACATTGTACAGGTTCCTTTTATCAGCAGTATTCAGCCTATTTACAACAAGTACTAATTGAGCAATGTGAGCAAGGGAGAGACAAACTTACTTTAGTTCACCCTCTGCTACAAGCTTGGTCAGAGATCATAACCCCAGCTGCTACTGAGTGTTCCTTACCTCCTATAGATCAGTACCTTGCCACCAGTAACCTCACTTCTTCTGTATGCAATCTATTGGAGGCTCCCTCTGCAGTACCATTACCCATAGCAACATCTCAGGCCACTTCCTGTACTTCTGCTACTCTTCCTTCTACTCTCCTCAATACTGTTACTCTTTTTCCATCAGCAGTACACTCCGGTCCGCACAATACTGTTACCTGTAGGACTTCAGTATCTAAGCCCAAAAAGAAACAAGACTTTTTGCCTGCTGATGATATCCAGTCCTCCCCCATGCTGATGACCGCTGCTGATGAGATCCAGTCCTCCTCCATGTTGCCGCTAGGGTTGCCACATCATCCCTTTAATCCAGGACACATATTAATTACCCAGGCTCTGTGGCTGATTAAGTAGGTAATTAAACTCACTTGGTGCCTTATCTGCATTAAATTAGCCACAGAACCTGGGTAATTCATGTGTCCTGGATTAAAGGGATGATGTGGCAACCCTAGTTGCCGCCTGCTGATGAGATCCAGTCCTCCTCCATGTTGCCGCCTGCTGATGATATCCAGTCCTCCTTCATGCTGATGACTGCTACTGATGAGATCCAGTCCTCCTCCATGTTGCCGCCTGCTGATGATAACTAGTCCTCCTCCATGCTGATGACTGCTGCTGCTGATATCCAGTCCTCCTCCATGCTGATGACTGCTACTGATGAGATCCAGTCCTCCTCCATGTTGCCGCCTGCCAATGGTGTCCATGCCTCCTCCATGTTGCCGCCTGCCAATGGTGTCCATGCCTCCTCCATGTTGCCGCCTGCCGATGGTGTCCATGCCTCCTCCATGTTGCCACCTGCCGATGGTGTCCATGCCTCCTCCATGCGGTCACCTGTTGTCAAGCCGGACGGGTGATCTGCAACCTGCCACCCAGCTGGACTATGCTGATTTCCAGGCTGTTGCCCCTCTCGACTATGCCAATTTGCTCCGGTCTGCCTCCTCACCGGCCGCCCTGCTCCAGTCTGCCTCCACGCCTGATGACCCGGTCCCCGCTAATCCTGTGCCCGCTGTCCGGCCTGATCCAGTGCCTGCTGTCCAGTCTGATGATCCGGTGTCTATTGCCAAGCCTGATGTGCCTCTGCCCGTTGCCCCGCCGGGTGCTCCTCTGCCCGCTGTCCAGTCTGATAATCCAGTGCCTGTGGATCCGATGCCTGCTCTCCAGCCCACTTCTGATGATCCTTGGACCAAAGTTCAGTTTAATCTTATTGACTCTATGCCTATTGCCATGCCGGATTGTCCTTCAGAGGGTAGTATTCCATTTGCCATTGGGTCTGATATGGCTGAGGCTTTATATACCTGGCAAGGTCTATCTGTTTGGCCTAAGGTTCCTTTCTCTTTTGCCTCGATTGGGTCCCTCCTACAGTACATTGCTCCAATGGTGCCAAAGCCTGATGGCCCGGACATACCTTTTGCAATTTGTAGCCATGTTGACTTTCACGATCTTGGTAGTGGTGAGCTCCAGGGGAGTAGGAGAGCACCATTTGTGCCTTGCCGCAACCCGGATGCAGTACCACAACCCCAGGTGCGATGGGGACCCATGTCGGGTAACCAGTGCCTTGGGGAAACCTGGATGGCCATTGAAATGTGAATCAAGTCCTGGGAATTAGGCAAGCTACAGGATTGTAACCAGACATTCTGGTGTCAAAGGTTCGGTGTTGTCACATGACCCCAGGGCTAAGGTTGCGAATGACCCATGGTACCCCAGCATTGGGATGCCTACTGTCTGGAGGGATCAAATGTCCTATGCTTCTAGGAATCTGGCCAATGGAGTACGTAGCCAGTTACCAGACCCAGGCGGTGGAGCACTTGGCTTTTTTTTGGATCCCAGCAGCAGGGCCTCTTATTTGGAACCCAGCATTCCTTGGACTCTTGAGACACTTTTGTTCGGGACTCTTTCTGCTATGGCTGGTTGGAGCATCCGGAGGTCGCTCCTTCGAGGGGGGGTACTGTCAGGAACGGTTTTGCCTGTTGGTTGCACTGTAGCTCCCAGACCTATGGGCCTCAGTTCCGGTGTCCACCAGCCGGTGTCCCTTAGCAGTCAGAGGCTGAGCAGTTCCAGTGTCCACCAGCAGGGGCCTCCCAAGAGCCAGCAGGCTGTGGGAGTCAGCCACACTCGGGTTCAGCTGTGAAGTGGCTATTTAAGGCCACTTCCCTCTTCCCTCAGTGCATCACCATTCAGTTTGCCTTACTGCTGCTAGAGATCCTGCATTTGCCTGTTTCTCTCTGCCTTGCTTTTGTCCCATGCCTTGTGCTGTCTCCCTGTCTTGTATCCACTTTGATTCCCTGTACCCTTGTCCAGAGCTAGCTTTAGACTGCAGTGTAGGTGTTAGTGTTTTTGTCAGGTTTTGGTTTTTGTTTGCTGGGGTTTGTTATGTTCACTGTTTGCTGTGTTTGTTTATTACTGTGCACTGTTAATAAATCTCACCTTTTCAAGATATATATACTTTGGTCTCAGTTTCCTTGTGTAGCTACGTGTCTGGTCTGCCTAGCTGCTGAATCCTGACAGGACTGAAACACTGCACTGGAATCTGGGGGGAGGAGAGGACTGCACTCTGCACCCACCTCACCCTGCGCTCTGCACCCACCTCACCCTGCGCTCTGCACCCACCTCACCCTGCGCTCTGCACCCACCTCACCCTGCACTCTGCTCCCACCTCACCCTGCACTCTGCTCCCACCTCACTCTGCTCCCACCTCACCCTGTCCCACCTCACCCTGCTCCCACCTCACCCTGCTCCCACCTCACCCTGCACCCACCTCACCCTGCACCCACCTCACCCTGCACCTACCTCACCCCTGCACTGTGCACCTACCTCCCCCCTGCACTGTGCACCCACCTCACCCTGCACTGTGCACCCACCTCACTCTACACTGTGCACGTAGCTCACCCTGCACTGTGTACCTAGCGCACGCTGTACTCTGGACCTAGTGCGCCCCTGCTCTCTGGACCTAGCGCACCCTGGACCTAGAGCACCCCTGCACTCTGCACATAGCGCAACACTGCACATAGTGCACCCCTGCACGTTTCGCACCCCTGAACCCTGCACTCTGTACGTAGTGCACCCCTCAACCCTGCACACTGCATGTAGCTCTCCCTGTACTCTGCACATAGTGCTCCCCCAAGTTTGCACTTTGCACGTAGCACACGCCCCAATCTTCACTCTGTACATAGCACACCCCTGCACTCTATACCTAGCATACCCTTGACCCCTGAAAAATGTTTGCCCAGGGTCCAATCAGTATTAAAGACGGCCCTGATTTACTGTACCTACAGGTAAGCCTTATAGGTTAGGTGTAGGTACAAGACAGGGACGTAGATAAGGGGGGCGGGGGGTTAGGGGGGTTGAAACCCCCCCCGGAGCACCCTGCCAAAAATGTAACCACATGATGTCCCTGTCACTGGCGGAGTAGTGTAGCGTATGTAACGCTGCAGCAAGTGTTAATAGAGCACTGACTGGACACGCTCCAAGCTCACGCTGTTGACTGCCAGGCTGTCGGGCTTGGATTTGTTGACAAAGTTGTCACCAGGCAGTGCGTCCGTATTCCCGCCCACACTGCCAGGCCTGGCAACATTGAGCGGCGGCGTCTGTGATCCCCCGGCAACAGCTGGAGCAATGCATGTGGTTCCGCCCACTCCGTCAGGCAGCTTTGAACACTGCGGGAGCTGCGCCCATGAGCCGGGCCGCCCACCCCGCCAGGCAGCATTGTCCCGCCCATCTTCCCATAGTCCCGCCAATGCTGCCTGTGGTTTCGCCCATCCCGCCAGGCAGCATTCAGTAGTGCAGCAGGAGTGGTGGCCATAGTCCCGCCCATCCCGCCAGCCAGAATTGAGCTGGCACAGTGGGAATGGTGCCCATAGTCCCGCCCACCACTCTCTAGCGGTGGGCGGGACTATGGTCGCCGATCCTGCTGTGTTCAAGGCTGCCTGGTGGCATAGATAGAACTGTCAACCAATCCAAGCCCAGCAGTGAACAGCATGACCTCGAAGGGTACACATTGAGTGATCTATTAACCCTTGCTGCAGCACTGCACACAGTACACCCTGCCACTGAGAGGGACATCATGTTGGCTTGCTTGCAGTGTTCCCACCTTGGGCTTGGGGGGTGAAACTCATACTATGTCAGGGAACCCTGAGCCGCGTGGCTGTCCGTGGCCTCTATGCAGCCAGGCCACAAAGCAAAAGCTGCAGTATAAGAGGGGTGGCGGGCGGAAAGTGAGATGAAATCATCTCTCACCGCCCACCCTGCATCACCGCTGCTCTGCCCTCATGTGCCTGTTTACAAGCTCAGGTGCCATAGTGCTGGGATGAGGCAGAGAAAAAGAGTTGTTTTTCAGGCAAGTGACACACTGCATCTGGTAGCAGGCGACTTGGCAAATGAGAAGCTGCATCTGGTGGCAGGTGACGTGGCAAGTGACATTCTGCATCTGGTGGCAGGAGACGTGGCTAGTGACAAGCTGCATCGGGTGGCAGACGATGTGGCAAGTGACACACTGCATCTGGTGGCAGGAGACGTGGCAAGTGACATGCTGCATCTGGTGGCAGGTGATGTGGCAAGTGACAAGCTGCATCTGGTGCCAGGCGACGTGGCAAGTGACACGCTGCATCGGGTGGCAGGCAAAGTGGCAAGTGACAAGCTGCATCGGGTGGCAGGCGACTTGGCAAGTGACAAGCTGCATCGGGTGGCAGACAACTTGGCAAGTGACAAGCTGCATCGGGTGGCAGGCGACTTGGCAAGTGACAAGCTGCATCGGGTGGCAGGCGACTTGGCAAGTGACACGCTGCATCTGGTGGCAGGCGAAGTGGCAAGTGACACGCTCAGGGCTCCCACTGATTCTGCATTATGGTGAGTTGAACTATTTCATTTTATATTACAATGTAGTGATAGAAATAATGTGCTTCAATCATCCTGGCACCATGGTTGTTATTTGAAGCGCCAACACCATCCATTGCCCAGGCAAATTGGCCGTGGAGACTAGGTAACCATGAGAGACTGTGTGACAACTGGCAATGTTAATGACTAAGGCTTGGCTGAGTCTTCCATTGCTGTTGTGTCAGGCCCCATTCACACCTATTGATTTGGGATCGTGGGTGGAATCACCTGAGATTCCAAATTGCACTGCAATGCTGGCAAAACGCTGCATACATATTTGTGGCATTCATTTTTAATGGCACCAAACTGCAGTGTGGTTTTGCTGCAATTGGTGCTCAAAAGAAGCTCCTGCTCCTTTTTCAGCAACAAGCTTCACGTGATGCTGTTTGCTGCATGACAATTTTGCCAAAACCGCACCACATTTTAGGTGCCACTAAAAATAAATGGCACACAAACACACGTGCTGCATTTTGCCAGCATTACAGTGTGATTTGGAATTGCTGGCAGAATTGCAGCGATTCTGTCAGCGACCCCAAATGCTAGATGTGAACAGGGCCTTTACCGCTGGATGCCATGTACATGTAAAGTCATTGTGTTCAAGCAGTTATACCGGGGCCATAGCTGCAGCTGTCAATCATAATCCCAGTTTCATTTTGTTCCGCAATTCCCTACACTGTAAAAGTGATTCTAGCAGCTTATTAGCTGCTTGATTGCTTTTACAAGCAGCAGGAGGGGTCAACCGCCCTGACACTCTCTGTGCTTTTCTGGGCTCTTCTGTCCCTCTGGAGAGCCCGGCATCGGATCTGGCAGTTGATTCAGCTAGCCATAGCGGTGATCAGGGAGCAGAATGTCATCGATCATTTTTATGGTCTAGGAGACCAAAGTATTTCAGCACTTACAGTTAGAAGGGAATGTAAACAAGACCTCCTTTTTTTTGGGAAAGCATGAGATCAATGTTTTGTCCCCAAATTATCCCATGCTTTAAAGCGTAGAGGACAGATCTGGGGTCTTATAGTCCCCAGATGTCTCCATAAAGAGGACCTGTCATGGTTTATTGCTATCACAATGGATGTTTACATATTTGTCATAGCAATAAAAGGGTTAAAAAAAAAAAGAACCAGTGTAAAAATATTTTTTTAAAGAAAATACAATTTTTTTTTTAAGCACCCCGTCCCCCCTTGTGCTCGTGTGCAGAGGGGAACACATATGCGTAGGTCATGCACGCATATGTAAACAGTGTTTGCATCACACATGTGAGGTATCACTGTAAATTTTATAGCAAGAGCAATAATTCTAGCACTAGACCTCCTCTGTAACTTTAAACTGGTAACCTGTAAACATTAAAGCGCCGCCTATGGAGATTTTTAGGTATTGTAGTTTATTGCCATTCCATGAATGTGTGCAATTTTAAAGCATGACATGTTACGTATCTATTTGCTCAGCACAACATCATCTTTTATATTTTTCCCAAAAATTTGGCTATAGTGTTTCCGCATTAAAATTCACTGGAGTGTATTTTTTCCCAAAAAATTGTGTTTAGAAAACCCGCTGTGCAAACACCGTATGACATACAAAAATTGCAACGACCACCATTTTCTTCTCTAGGGTCTCTGCTAAAAAATATATAATGTTTGGAAGTCTAGCATAAAAATACAGATTTTTACATGTAAGAGAGAATGTCAGAATAAGTCTAGTCATTCAAGTGGTTAATGACATTGACTGAGTCTGGGCTCAGTTTTCCATTGTTGTTGTGTTACTGACAGTCCAGCCTAGCACTGGCAGCCATGCTGTGGTGCTCACTGGGTTACCCCTCAGCTCTCTGACTCAGCGGTGAGCGCCACAACATGGCTACCAGAGCCAGGCTGGAATGATTAAGCCTCAGTTCACAATATGATCCACATATGAATCATACAAGAACCACTCCACATTCCTGTTTAATTCACATGCGCTTCAGGGCAGTGCGATTTGGGCCCATTCATTTTGAATATGTTCAGATCACACCAAAGTTGTGCATGCATCAATTTTGGAATTGCACTGCAACCGGATTGCATGGTTGTTTTGTACCACGCAATCCAGTGCAGGCAAATGCACTGCGTTTGCAACCTGTATTTGGAATGTCAGTGCAATCTTATCGACACCTCAAACACACGTTGCAAATGCATTACATTTGCCTGCACTGGATTGCGTGGTACAAAACAACCATGCAATCCTTTTTCCAATCTTTATAAATTTGGCACAATTTATTTTATTTAAAAAGACTTTTACTTAGTATCTGCTGCTGAACCCCCCCCCCAGAAAAAAAAATTATCTACGGCCCTGATACAAGATAAACATTTAAGTTTACTACCGCTTAAGGGAACTCATTCATTTTGAAAAATTTGTGTGCGTCACTGAAATATGGTGCATGGCCAGCTGACAGTCAGAGTTAAAGTGACAGCCAGCCCTCCTATTCAGATCTGTTTAACATCTGCACACTGGAAATTCATATTTCTTTTAAAGACTTCAGCAAAGCTGCGTAAAGCTTACAGTACATAAGGTTTTGCAAATAATTTGTGAAAGCTTGCTGCACTAATTTTACACACTAAAGCCTGTACAAGAAATACAGTGTTAAACCAGACTAAAACGCCACTGAAAGTTGGCACAGATGGCTAAAAATATTGGAAGTGCTCTCTTACTGTAGTAATAAACATTGCTGTGTAAGGGGAAGTAAAGGTATTAGATTTTTCCAGTGGTGCATATTTAGTACATTTTCATCTTCCATTCCAGCTTTTAATTTGTACGCTAACATGTTCAGGCTGTACGCATGCAAAGGGCTTGCCTGTACAGTGTAAATAAGGTGCATGTTTATGGGGTCAGGAGGCGCCCAGGAGTAAAAGGTGTTTGCATACCATGGCATACCAATGACAGGTTGTGGCTGTACAAGTGCCAGTGCACATTCAAGCTTTTGCATGGGTACAGGGACAGATGTAAACTGCATCCAGGACCGCTCATCTGTCCATGTACACATGCAAACACTCAGTCGTGCGGTTACCAGCATACAGCTGTAGCCTGTCATTCATTTGTACAGAGGGCTGTAAGCAAATACCTGTCACTTCTGGCCACATAAAACAAACACCTTCTTTACTCTGTACGGCCTCAGCACCTGTGTAAATGAGGCCCAATACAATAATCTTAATATGCAAGTTGAGGGCTATCTCATATCTATATTGTAGCAACTACAAATCTCCATGATTACATTGGTAGTGATTTATAGCTGGTTACAATATTGTTTTTATTGCTGACAAGACCTGGTTCAT
This sequence comes from Glandirana rugosa, assembly GCA_018402905.1. NCBI lineage: Eukaryota > Metazoa > Chordata > Amphibia > Anura > Ranidae > Glandirana > Glandirana rugosa. Next base: position 801,841 of record BLSH010041018.1, on the reverse strand, counting down.
GATAGTGTAATTTCACTTCAATTTGAAGAGAATCACATTGTTTTCAATAGTACCTGTTCGTATCAATGTGGTGTGATTTAGGAAAAGGGACCTTTACCACTTTGATGCAATTTTGGCCCCATAGAATACGTAAGCCATATTTATATAAATGTATTTATAAATGATATAAATATATATAAAGCCCCATATAAAAGCAACCAAATCACACTACATAATCGCATTGAAAATCAGATCAAATCACAGCCACAGTAGTGTTAACCTAGTCTAAATGTCTAAAGCTGGCCATAAATGGTTCGAATTGCTGAACACAAGGGCCCCGTGGGAGGGATTCCCCCATCAACATTGGGGTTGACGGCGTCTACTAAGGTGAAATGCGTCGGGTGTTGCTGACCCGAGACTGCTGCGACAATTTTATACTTTTGGATCCTTTTCACTGCCGGCTTCCTGTTTTGCTTTTATACGTTTTATTATTAAAGCCTTTAGCTCCATAGAGAGGTTTTTTTACACTATGGAGAGTCTTCTTCTGTCTCCTTAAAATCCCTACATACACTTTTTTGGACACCCTTGTCCTGGTGATCCCGGAGGAGTTACCCCTTCAAGAGATCTGGTGAACCGTGCTGACCCGGATATACGATCTGGACGTGCCTCGCCATAGGAGGATCCGGAGCCATCGTGGAGTGTGTGACGTTTGTCCCGTCCTTTCTGATGTCCGGTTTCCTATATATTCAGGCCTAAATATATCTTCTATCTGGAAAGCCTCTTTGTGTAAGGACTCGGATTGTATTGTGGGAGCCTGCCATCATCACCCCCACCTACTTCTCCATTCCTTTTAGGATATGTTGAACTAACATTGATTAGACTTTGACACGCTTCTCACTTCCCTGACCTATTGGTTCACCTTTCCTTTCTTTGTGGACAATGCAGTTTTGAAAGATTTTTTTGAGTGACTCCCTTGTGTCTGTCACTCCACATATTCATACTTTCCATTCACATATCACATTCAGGATCGAGACTATTACAGAGAAGATTGCGGTTGATGTTTCACATATGATTTTTAATTTATTTTTTATTTAATATTTATGGTGATTCTTAATCCTTTCACATTTGGATGGTATATTTTGAATTTCACTATTTATATGGGATGCTTCACAGTTTCTCACACTATAATATCATGGCATATATGTTCTGATCATATGATATTCGCACTATATATACCTTTCATACATTTATGTATCAATCTTTGTGACACTAATTTTACAAAATATAGTGGTGTATCCTCGCGCTACTATGAGACTACTATAGTGTTTAGAGAGGTTGCTACTGTACCTACTATGTGACAATAGAAGAATAGTGTTTGAAAGGAAAATGGTACTGCGCAGCCTCAGATAATATCTATCTGTATCAACCCTTTGAATAATAATATATAAATAGTGAATCTATCTATAATAGACTCCGACGCGTCATGGTAAAAGGAAAGTTTGTGATAAGAAGATAACAGTGTATCATCCATGTCATCGTTGGAGAGATTTGTGATATCATCAGAGTATCATCGCGCTCCTATGTGGTGATATAAAACATTTTAATCACAGTGTTTCTAACTATGTATTTACATACTTTCCATATATATCACGCTTATAGTATACTAGTCTTGTATATACGGTACTATAATATCACACTCTTTGACACTTCGTAGGGTATATTTATCACTTTAAGTTTTATATGGTAGGTTTACACTTTCCTAATTCTTAGTGGTATTTATAATTTATTTTTTATTTAATTTTTAG
>BLSH010041018.1:754604-767101 GCA_018402905.1 Glandirana rugosa | reverse complement strand
TGGACAAGCTAACGTTTATTAAAATGAACCAGGCATGGATCCCACAACACTTGTCTGTACCTTGTGCAGAATAGACATTTAGACCGGCCTCACACAGCCATTGGTATACTTGTTTTTTTTTAAATATGCCTCAATATTTTGGGGGCTACCCCAATTAGAAAAAAAAACCAAACAAACAAAAAACAGTGTTGGCTACCTCCTCCTCCTCCACCACCGCCACTTCCACCTACACTGCCACGGTCACGGCCTAGTCAACCTCTAGGCTCCTACTACACATCCACCTCCTCCTCCCATTTTTATTTTTTTTATTTGATTTTAAGATATTTCCCTATCCCCATTTTTTTGAAGGGTACTTGTCCTACTCTTACCCCCCATTTTACTTGTTTTGCAGCCCTCTAGCGCTTTCCAGGACTTTTTTACAGCCATTTGGGGTTCTGGGTCCGGGGTCAAGTTCAGGTCAAGTTCGGTACTGAACCCGAACTTTTTCGCGAGGTTCAGCCAAACCCGCCAAACCCAAACATCCAGGTGTCCGCTCAACTCTAGTTACGACCCCCCCCCCCTTTGTAACCATCCAAACCAAATAAGTTTATCCTGGTCTTATCAGACCACAGGACACGGTTCTAGTAATCCATGTCCTTAGTCTGCTTGTCTTCTGCTAACTGCAGGCTTTCTTGTACATCATCTTTAGAAGAGGCTTCCTTCTGGGACGACAGCCATGCAGACCAATTTGATGCAGTGTGCGGCGTATGGTCTGAGCACTGACAGGCTAACCCCCCACCCCTTCAACCTCTGCAGCAATGCTGGCATGACTCATACATCTATTTCCCAAAGACAACATCTCGATATGACGCTGTGTACGTGCACTCAACTTCTTTGGTCGACCATGGTGAGGCATGTTCTGATTGTAAAGTTTTGCTACTGAAAAATAAAATGAACATTTTTATGTGAATATTTTTATTTTGTATTTATTCACAAAAAAAAGTTAAAAAAATAATAAAATTGACTTAAATGAATTATGTGGCATTTATGTGGCATTTATTGATTTGATTGGTTTGTGTACTATGTAGTGCATTATCAAATATGCATTTTGTGTAATCTGATGCAGGAATTAACTAACATAAATTTGCAGGATTATCATCCATTTATACACTATGATAATCCTCTAGTACACATTTTTCTTTTACATTTTTTAATTAGATTTTTGGTGAGACTACCCAAGGATTAATGACCAAAGGCGTAACTAGAACCTTGAGGGCCAAAGTACAAGAAATTATGAAGGGCCCCCTGACCCCTGGCCAGGGTCCTTGCCTCTTCCCACTGATCCTGGGTCCCTTTATTATGGTACCGCAGCGGGGCCATTTCACAAGTGCTGCAGCAGGCTCCCTTTTTGCCATCTTCGGGCATTAATATAGTGGTGAAATGCCAGGGCCCGGTCACAATAGCAACCTTTGCAATCCTGATAGTTCCCTCACTGGTGTCAGTAGTTTTTAATTTTTATTTTATTTTTTATTGAATTTTTTTGGAGCTCTTTTGGGGGGCTTTGATGAGATATCAGGGGTCTAAACAAACCTCAGCTCTCCAATTCCATCTGTGTAGCCTCAGCTGCACAGAATGAATGGACAGGAAGAGCTGTGCCCGAGCCTTCCATTCATTCAGAAACTGAAGTATAGTAAAAACAGTTTACTATGCTTCAGTTATGAATGAACCAATTGGTACCAATCACTAACTCTGTTCATTCAGAAAAGGAATGAGTCGGAATACTGACAGTTTACAAGGTCCTTTTTAATGAACCAGACCCTCCCGTTCAGAGCATACGGAGAAAAAAACAGCTATATCTTCATAGAAGAAAAAGGCTGGAAGTTTGTTAAAATCCCTACAATTAAGCATTGATCACCAAGATTATTTTTGTTATCACAATGAGTTGCGCTTCAAACTTTTCATAGACTGACCAACATTTCTTGTGTATTAATAGAATATAGTTTACCTTAATGTAATTATGAGTCCTTCTGTAGGTGAGATGCTCCTACGAAATGTAGTATTTTATCTCTCAAGATGGCTCGCAACCAGACCCAGCAGTTCATCGAAACTGTAGGACATAATATATAAGGTCATTTAATAAATATTTTAGTGAATGCCACTTGCACAAACACATTTACCTCAGTCACATGCTGGAATATATAATTAATTAAATCTGTAAAAAAAATAGTATGTAAATACCTTGCTACGGATATCATGGTGTAATTGAAGAACTTGTCCTCGAAATTACGGACATTGGCATACATTGCCCAAAACTGCCCTCTGGTCTCTCGATTAGCTATCACTGGATGGACCCAATAGCGACGTCTTCTTCGCATCATCAGCTTATGCTGCCTCTCCTCCTCTCCCATCAATACTTCCAATCCAGAAGTAATCACAGCCGTGATCAAATGAGGCAAAGAAGTCGTTTTTTATCTGGGGTAAATAACACAGACCAGGGAACCAGGAAGAAGGGAAGAAGAAAAGGAATGACGTCAGCACAAGTATTATCTGATTGGCCACAGGCTAAAATTGCCTGGCATGGAAACTCGTGTTGAAATCGCACGAAGGCGCGCCGAAGTCGCGCCGCAATCGCACCAAAGTTGCCTTTTCAATCGCCTAGCAAAGTCGCCCCGAAGTCGGATCACCTAGATGTGAACGGACCCTTAGGGTTTGACCTCATATTATATGGTTTTGGCAGATCTAAAGGAAAAAATCTACAGAAAATTGTATAGTGGTTATCCAGCTTAAAGGCCTGTCATCCGATAATCCGACCATTAGTACGCTCCATTTGACAGCCGATTTTGAATTATCGTCCAACAAAAGTTTGTATGAGCAGACTAGAAAACTTTTGTCTGCCGACAAGGCATCGTCCGATTTTGGGTTTGTCTGTACAGAAGTTGGACAAACAAAAATTGTAAGTACAAACATGTATGTTCGGGACTCAGGAACGAGCCGGAAGTGTTCGGTCATGAAAAAACACAAAATTAGCGGAAGGGGCCCAAAGAGTGACGTACGAAAACTGAACGTCCTCTTTATACGCTCGTAGCATGTCACTACGTTCGCATTTGTCAAACGGTAAACTTTACTCCCATCAGTACACTAGACAATATCACAGACAGCTGATTTTGGGAAAAGTTGGATGTGTGGTCATACGACAATTGCAGCGTGTGTACGAGGCTTTAGAGTTTCAATTTGTATGCAATCAGGCAGGACCTTACACTACATGGTTTTGGTAAATCTAAAGGAAATCAGACAACAAAAGTTGTATAGTGTGTATGGGGTTTAAATTATCTTACTCCTAACAATTGCAGCGATACCACATATGTGTGACATTCTAATAATTAAAAAAATAAATTAAGCCTGCCTAAAACACACTGACCCTGACCATGACACTGACCTAGCTCAAACTCTGATCTGGCTATTTTATCTTTTTTATTCACCTTCTTCCTGACTCCTGCTTGTTAATAATCGGTGACAACACTGTGGTGAAGAAAGCCTAAAAAAGGAAACGAATACAGCCATCACATCTGAGCATTGGTAAGCTGTAATATAATAAATACTTGCTCTTGGGTTTAATACTGCTTTAAACTCCCACCTTAGGCACCAGAAAAAAAAACCCTTGCAGTAAATGCTTGATAATTCTATGGGTAGAGGAATAAGCTATAATACTCTATCCCTTGCTCTGGCAGGTTTTCCTCACTCAGACCAGTCACAAGGCAAAACGGAGGTACATTACCACAATGCGCAAATGTGAAGACCCATTTCCCACTGAAGCAATGCTAAAACAGCTGCTAAAGCGCTGGTCATTTTTGCTGTGCTTTAGCTGCACTTTTCGGGCACTAGCAGGCTGCTTTTTTTAAGGTCACGTGAAGCGCTGCCCATTCATTTCAATGGGCAGGGTTGTTTTTGAAGTGCTATTTCTAGCACTACACACATGCCCCAAAGATGTTGCCTGCAGGACTTTCTCTATCGTCCCGCAAGCGCACCGCCCCAGTGTGAAACCACCAATTCAAATGAATGGGAGGCAGTTTTCAGGCACTATTTTTAGTGCTAAAGCACCTGAAAACTGCCTCAGTGTGAAAGGGGTCCTAAGGAAACATAGAGGCCACTATTGCTTACCTCTTCTGAAAATGCTAGCTCCCTGACTTTCAGCAGTTTCTGCACTTTCACTGACCTAGAAAAAGTATGCAGCTAAGCAGCTCTGATTTCACTCTAACTTTTGGTGTTCAGTCATTCTATTAGCCAGAATATTAGTTTATTTTAGCCATTGAAATGAATGAACGCTCAAGCTGGGTTCACACTTATGGGAATTGGATATGAGTTTCCCTGCGTACGAGGCTGAGGAGCAAATTGCACAGGGGTCCTGTGCATCTTTGGCTCAGTTTCAGGCAAAAATTTGGGCCTGATTCGTCCCTGAAATGGAGAACAGGGACACACCGGACCCCTACTGTAAGTTGCATACGATTTAGGTGTGAACCCAGCCTCAAGCGCTAAACGCGGTAACAACAAGCAAATACTCCTACGAGATAGTGTGATGCCGGGTGGTCCACACTCAAGGGATAATTCCTACAACCTTGTTGCCCTCCAGGATAGGGGACATCCCAGTAGTCACTGAATGATAAAGAAAGAGAGGGCTTCTAATGGGATTATAGAGTAACGTAAGACTTTGCCTAAATGAATGATACTGGTAATCTGTGTGCAACTCCTCTGCTTGTATTTGAAATATTGACGGTGGTTTTGGGGGCAATTGCCTGGATACTATTAGCAATAGTTGTGCTTAGACCAAGAGAGAAAACTGTACCCCCAGAGTACAATTAACAAGAAGTGGAAGGATACATAAAATTGCATGATCTTGCTCATGTGTCCAGGCAATGAATGTGAGCAACTTAGGGTGATAGTAGATATGCTTTTCATCTGATATATCATAGCATTTGTGGTGTGCATGCTGCTAAAGATTTGGAGAGATAGACAGAGTGGGTTCCCTGTATGTGATCTCCAGTCCGTGCTGTAACAAACTGTGCCACAATAGTCCAGTTTTAAGACAAGGTCTCTTGTCAGACCTGTGTGGTCCTGCATTGAATAGAGTATTCTGTGCAGACAAGTGAGTAAGAGTTCTGAACAAATTTACCCTGGAATATAGCCTCATCCAAGCAGGGATGAGGGCATGCTTTCAGTGGGGAGAGCACAAGGGGATTGTTGGCCAGCTCCCATAGGAAAAAGAGACTGGAATTTCATTGACGATCCAGTAATGGGGAATCAGGTGAGAGGTGGTGCTAAAGTTAGAGCGCCGCCATTGACACCCCAGGAGGAAGTCAAGGCCCGTTATGGGAAATGGGTCGTTAAGTTCCTAAAGAAATGGCACAGCTTGGCAAAGGCAACGGATTGGCCTGTACCGCTTCAAGGAACCTATGATGTCAGGGTGTGGAGTGCGTTACATCATAACTTTAAGAGTAGGATGACTGAACCCAAAGAAGTTGCAGCATGGGCTAGATGGGAAGCAGAAGCATATGGGAAAACGGCTAAGGTCCTATTTGCAGCACTGCCCAAGATATCGGAGGAAGAAGGTGAGTTGTCAGAGGAAATGATTACTAGTACACATATGTTAGCAAAGACACTCATCAGAAACCAGAGTTGGCCTTTCACTGACCAGCTATTGTCTAGCAGTGGGTCCCCACCACGATATATCACGTCATCTACCCCTCTTGGAGAGGGTGCCATTGAAGCATCTGCACCAATTAGAGAGGAGGTTATGCAAGGATATTCACTGGATACACCTAAAGGTAAGATGTGGTATGAATCACCAGGATGGAGTAGCATGCCTCTGTCCAGGCTGATAAGTACAAGAAATACGCCAGAGGTAAGTGGGCAGGATAATAGTTTCTTAAGAAAAACACGTGGGATGATACCAATAACAGGGGTGAGTATGCATGAGGAAACAATGTACCCTCCTATTCCCTCTGACTCAGAAAAAAGTGACGAGGATGTAATAATATCTCAACAAGGGGGGGACAGGAAGAGTATTACCAGTAAGAGAGCATATAGCTTATGATGGTACAGGTGCAATAACAGGGATTATGCTTATTTTAGTGTGCAACTGGACGAGTCAGGCATCTACTTGTTCAGATTCACCTTTGATCAAAAACAATACACCTGGCTCTGCCTCCCTCAAGGCTTATCCATCTCTCCAAGCTGTTTTAATCAAGCATTGAAGCAAGTGTTGGACCAGTGGCAGGCGCTGCCAGGGGTCACACTGCTCCAGTATGTAGATGACTTTTGCTTGGCTGCAGTGACCAGGAAAGTATGTGAAAAGGCTTCTTTGAGTCTGCTAAACTTTTTGGCAGAGCAAAATTGTAAGGTGGCAAAAGATAAGCTACAGTGGTGCCAGGACAAAGTTGTTTTCCTGGGGCACTGTATCTTTAAGGGGGTAAGCACTTAGCCTCTGAAAGGAAAGAGGTGATACGCTCATACCCCCTCCCTAAAAATCAAAGGTCCTTAAGAGCATTTTTGGGCTTAGTGGGGTATTGCAGACAATGGATCCCTAATATGTCTCAAATAGCTAAACCATTGTATGCTTTGATCTCAGGAAAGGCTGTGCACTTTGAATTGTCTGCTGAAGAGATACAGGCAGTGGAGGCATAGAAAAAGGTTATAATGACATCGCCAGCATTAACGCTGCCTGATTACAAAAATAATTTTTATTTGTTCTGTCATGAATCAGGTAATCAGGCATCTGGAGTGTTAACACAAAAATCTGCTAATAAGCACAAACCTGTGGGATATTACTTCCAGCCTCTTGATCCTGTTATCTCAACAGCAGCACCTTGTGTAAAAGCCACAACAGCAGCACCTTGTGTAAAAGCCACAACAGCAGCAGCCATGTTAGTAGAGAAAACTGCTGACATTTTGTTGGGAAACACACCCTGATTCTCATGGTACCCCATGCAGTGGAGCAGGTGCTGGGACATCTTAACATGAGACACTTGTCTGCTGCAAGGTTAACTTACTATGAGCTGGCTTTGCTTACACCGAGTAATATTAAGTCATTAAGAGGTGTGATGTTTTAAATCCAGCCACTTTGTTATCCATTCTGCCTACTCCAGTGGAGTGGGTGCATGATTGTTGTCACACAACCAAGGCCTACTATGAACTCCCAGTGACGGTAAAGGATGTTGCCCTAGAGAACCCAGTGATGGAACTATGGGTAGATGGTTCCAGGCATTACACTGAGAAAGGTTCTCCTGTTACTGGTTTGGCTGTGGTAAGTCAGGAGGGCGTCATTTTCCAGAGGGCCCTACCAAATCATTGTTCAGCCCAAGTGGCCGAGTTAGAGGCCTTGATAAAAGCATGTCAATTGGCAGAGGGGCAATCAGTGAATATAAACACTGATTCTCAGTATGCTAATGGAGCTGTTCATGATTTTGCGGTACTCTGGAAAAGCAGACATTTCTTAACATCACAGGGTAAGCCTATTAAAAACTCTGCTCAGATTAAAGCCCTACTTGAAGCCATCATTTTGCCTGCTGAAGTTGCAGTGGTCAAGGTGAAGGCTCATACCAAAGCGTTAGATGCCATTGCCATGGGCAACCAAAGAGCAGATGAGGCGACTAAGGAAGCTGCTTTGCTTCCTTTGACAAAAAGTGATGATGAGAAAGTGTTTTTCTTACAAGGAGAAACAGATATTCAAACCTTACAGCAATTGCAGAGCACGGCATCTCGAGAGGTAATCAATTAGTGGAAAAAGAACAATTGTCATTTCCATGAGGTTACAGGTGTTTGGCTCCATGATTATGGGAGGCCATGTGCCCCTCCTTCTATGTACTCTTCTCTTTGTTCTATGGCACATCTCCCTTCTCATGTAGCCAAAGGTGGGATAGTTGTTCTAATATAGAATTTGTGGTATGCACCAGGTATTGAAGAAGTCGCTAAGCAGTATTGTCAGGCTTGCCTAATTTGTGCACATTATAATCCAGGAAAAAAGGTGAAAACCCCTCAGGGCCATATTCCAAGGGCTCTGTATCCCTTCCAGAGATTATAAGGGATTTTTGAGATCTTGGAGTCAGATAGAGGAACACACTTTACTGGGCAGGTAATGAAAGAGGTACTTGCAGCCTTCAACATTGAGCAACGCTTACACACTCCATAAAGCCACACAGCTAGTGGTAAGGTAGAAAAATACAACGGACTATTAAAAGCAAAATTGGGAAAAATTACAGCAGAGACAGGACTAAATTGGCTCCAAGGTTTGCCAATAGCTTTGTTTGCATTGAGAACTACACCAAAACAAAAAGGGAAATTCTCTCCCTATGAAATATTATTTGGATCAGTACCAAGGACAGGGTTGTACTATCCACAGGCTTTAGCAAAGTTATACGGGTCACCCACTGAATATGTCACAGGCACAGTTGCACAGGCATTTGAATCAATTGCACAAGAAAATATATTCATCTCCTCCAGACCCAGATACCCTTGAAGGGACTGGGTAATGGTGAGAAAGCATCAGAGGAAGGGTCTGGATCCCAGATGGACAGGACCCTATCAGGTGCTACTCACTACAGCTACAGCACTGAAGCTGGAAAACAAGGATACTTGGATACATGCTTCACATTGTAAATGTGTGCATGCTGCAATTGTATCTGAGCAGTAGGACCAATTCTCCTTGCCTAAAGATTCTGTGTCCTCAGCGAAACACTGCTCAGAAAGTGATCATATTTCTCTAGTCGTTACAGGTATATCGAACAAGGAGTCGTGCTTTGCTTGAGTACCCGATGAAGGATGATGAGGGCATGGAAAAGTTTGCTGCTGCTGAGTGTCGAATGGCATGTGCTTGTGGATGGTCAAACCTATCGGAATAGGATGGTCCAATTGCATGAGGTGATCAGTACTCAATTTAATCTCTCTAATTGTTGGGTGTGTACTATAATTCCCCCAAGTGTGAGGCACAAGTCAATAATAGCTTTAGCAATCACAGATCCCAATTTATTTTATGCATTGTTTATGAAAGAGACAGACAATAGTACCCTAGCTGAGAAGCCTTGGAAACTGGTGGGAGAAAAAGGGCTGTTAGTACAGGGAATATTGGGAAAAGGAAAAGGACTAATCCTTAACCATAGCGCTGACCCAGAGATGATTGAAATGGGGATCAATGATTATTATCAGGACCTTGAGAATGTCCAGGTTGTGTTGAATGGTTGTTTTTATATAAAAAAACAAACTATGTGTCAGTGCCTTAAGGATTGCTCCAACTGCTTTGATGAGGCCTTAAAAAGGTCATTGAAGGAGTTGAATGTAACTAATGAATGTAACTAATGAATGTGAAGAGGATTATGAGTTCACTGATTTGAACAGGTATATTCGCTCTTTGAGGGAATTGGTAGACTCCCAATTGAAAATTCACCATATAAGGGTTGAGTTCTGCCAGCCTCATATTATTATGTGTGTGGTAGAATGGCCTATAAGGGGTTACCAGTAAATGCAAATGATACTTGCGTGATTGCTAGATTGACTTACACCACTAGAATGGTTAACACTACTGAACTACAGGAGACACATAAAAGGAGAAGATTTAAGAGATCTACAGGAGATAAGGAGTACCCTATCACAACAGCACAGCAAGAAATGGAGCGCATTGGGAAGAAGTACTCAGTGTCTTTGTTCAGGGAGGCTTTTAAGTCATGGACTTATGCCCCCTCGTTCTCAGGCTGTCACATGAAATGATTAATAGGCTGAATGATTATGCTAATACTACTAATATAATGTTGGGACATGTTATGGAGGCTCTAAAAGAGGAAACATATGAACTAATAGAGATACGAAGACGGGTGATTGCTAATCACATGGGTTTGGACATTTTATTTGCTTCACAAGGTGGCTTGTGTAAAATTATTGGAACTTGAATGTTGTACTTATATAGTCGATAATAGCTATGATGTAGAAAAGCATTTAGCAGAATAGGAGAAGTATTTAAAACCTTTTTGATAGGAATACTGAAAATTCTGGGAGTGATCTTGGGAGCTGTATTATGCTTGTATTTATGTTTAGAATAGCCATGTGTGCATGTACAGCATACATGTGTAAAGTAAAGATAAATTCTGATAAGAAAACCTCAGATGTTTCTCTTGCTTTCCTGAAGGGAGAACATGGCAGAAAGGGAAATGGCAGACATGTACCCCATCTTTGAGCAACCCTGCAGTTGTCTATCCTGTTATCAGAGGCAGCTCTCTAATTAGGCAGATTAGGCGGCCGCCTTAGGCCTCGCACTAACAGGGGCCTCGCAGCCATTTAATCTGCTAATTAGAGCTGCCTCTGAGGCTGGCAGCAAGGATCTCCCTGTCACCAGCAAAGTGCCGAGTCCTGGCCAGTCTATAAGCGCTACAATCAACTCAAAGGAAAGATCACAGGGCTGCATTCAGGACGAGCTTACTAGGGGGGCGGGAGCTCACTGACAGCTCCAGATCACATGATTGATCCGCTCAGCTGGACTGGAGAGGGGGGGAGGGCACTAAAGCCGAGGGTCCCAGTGTTTATGCTGGCGCCGCCCTGCTCACACCTGTTCAGTGTTCAGTTCAGCAGGAAGTAAGTGAGAGGAGGGGGGAGGGGCCAGCAGGCACAGTAGCAGGAATGGCATGGATCATCAGAGGAAGGTAGAAGTAAGGTGCTTTATCATTTAGAGTATGGGAAAAAATTCCGCGCTACGGATATTCTTTGTTAATTAGTGCAAATAAATGGGAAGCTGCCCTGCCCGGAGTCCCCTTAGGGAATAGTGTATATAAAGTATGAACGGCAGATGGCGCTACCCTGGAAGGTTATGCATTAAAAAGGTATATGTGAGAATAAATTAAATAAATTAGTGTGTATATCAAATATATATATATATATAGAGATAATGTGTAAAGTCAATTTAAAAAATGTGCACGTGTAAATAAAGTGACTGTGCTCTCTGCATATAATAAGAAGGCATGAGAAATATAACTAGAATGATATTGTTATGCAATCACAGTAAAATAATGTTATGCAATCACAATTCTTCAAAAAGACTTATTATAGGTTTAGACCCAGATGTAAAACCAGTAAAAAAGAAGGTGACTTTAGTGACAGTGCTTATTAAAAAAGCAATAAGTATAAACTCAAAACTAAAAAGGCAGAATCTGCAAAATGTGGAAGTAAAACCAAATCTGAAAACTGGAAAAACAACAAGATGGCGTTTTCAGAGCGTCTTCATGTATCATATGTTGAGCGACTAAGAAGATGCTAGTATTTATATTTCATATATTTCATAGGCAAGTGCCCTGTCAGTAAATATCCAAAACAGAGTTCAGAAAAGTGGCTTAAAACAGTCTGGTGTTCAAAACGGACGTGACAGTTCAAAATTGGTGACTCCACACGGTGCTCCCCTCTTGAGTCCCTACTTACCAGAAACCTGCACCCCTGCAGGGGTAGAACGCGTGTAGGGACCTTAATCCTGGGTGGGGGTAAGGAGATGGCTCCACAGTGCCCGTGACCAATGCTGGCTCCCTTTCCTGTTCTGTCGGTGCTCCTGGATCAATCCGGTACGTCCGGGGTCCCGGGAACTCCCTCCGGTCAGAAAAAATATATTTCTCCAACAGTTCGTATGTGTAAGGAACGGAAAAAACTCATATAGTGTAAATCCGTTAAAGTATTTATTCAGTACAAGAAGTATGTTCAAAACAGGTTAAAAATAGGTTAAAAAATGGGCAAAAAAGATCAGGTGCAGGGTTCACAAACAAACCAGCAGCGCAGCTGCTGTTTGAGAAAGGGACGTCTCCCTTCCTCTTCCTGTGGTTTGCGGTGCAGAGCGCTGAACCACTGAACCCGGAAGTGATGTCAGAACGTGACGGACGTGCGTGCTGGCCCCGCCTGCAGGGGTGCAGGTTTCTGGTAAGTAGGGACTCAGGAGGGGAGCACCGTGTGGAGTCACCAATTTTGAACTGTCACGTCCGTTTTGAACACCAGACTGTTTTAAGCCACTTTTCTGAACCCTGTTTTGGATATTTACTGACAGGGCACTTGCCTATGAAATATATGAAATATAAATACTAGCATCTTTTTAGTCGCTCAACATATGATACATGAAGACGCTCTGAAAACGCCATCTTGTTGTTTTTCCAGTTTTCAGATTTGGTTTTACTTCCACATTTTGCAGATTCTGCCTTTTTAGTTTTGAGTTTATTGCTTTTTTAATAAGCACTGTCACTAAAGTCACCTTCTTTTTTACTGGTTTTACATCTGTGTCTAAACCTATAATAAGTCTTTTTGAAGAATTGTGATTGCATAACATTATTTTACTGTGATTGCATAACAATATCATTCTAGTTATATTTCTCATGCCTTCTTATTATATGGTTTTGTCCCAAGTCTTTTCACCGAATTTTGTCAGACCACAAGTTTTGCCTGCACTGTCAAGTTTTAACCACTGAGGTGTGCCACGAGGGGAGGACTCAGGGATGAATGGTCTTTGGACG
>BLSH010041018.1:739358-750756 GCA_018402905.1 Glandirana rugosa | reverse complement strand
AAAGGTGGGGGGGGGGGGGGGCATATATAGGGATAATTTATGATCATGCTGAGGTCACTATATGTTTGCTGTGTTTATCAGTGATTTAATATATTCTGTACCTCAGCATAGTAATAAGATGAAAACAGCTTATCTAACAAAACAAAATCATGTTGTAAGCAGTATGTGTCAAAATATGCTTATGTCATTGTCAAGTAATTGTATTGCATGCTGAGAGGGTGTGGGGGCACAGTTATCAAGATAATCAGATTTACAGCTCTGGGTGTGTCGGACCAAGGAAGAGTATGTAAACCAAGAGCAGATGCCGCCAATTTGGAACACTTCTCAAAATACACACGTTCTCTATTGTTGTGCTTCCTATATATATATATATATATACATAAATAAACTACTTAATTTGGAGCCTTTCTTGCTTTCAGGTATTTAACCCTTTACACACTCAATCTTGAAACCAAAATCTCCAGATAACACAGGAGAGGATGTCAGGGCTGCTGCTAGTTGACGCGTTTCGAAGGCGTGCCTTCTTCAGAGCTTAGCCAATGCTAACGTCCACACATAGGGGTTGATTTACTAAAACTGGAGAGTGCAAAATCTGGTGCAAAATCTGGTGCAGCTCTGCATAGAAATCAGCTTCCAGGGTTTATCGTCATAGCTTAAGGCTGAGTTTACACCTAAGTACGATTGTGCGACTCACAGCAGGGGTCCGGTGCGTCCCTGTTCATCATTTCAGGTCTGATTTTGGTCCGTATTTTTCACTGAATCGGGCCCTGAAACAGACCAGAAGACTCACAGGACTCCTGTGCAATTCGCTCAGGAGCTGTCCCGGAGCTGTGTGAACCGGCTCCATTGAGAGCCTTGGGGTTAGTGCTGCAGAAGTGGTGTCCGTGTTGCAAGTGAGTTGTACTGATATGATGAACATGAGTCTTTATGTGATATATATGTACAATTTAATGCAAGTTATATTCTTACTCAACTAGATATCTCAAGCTCCTCAAGAAGCGACTCTTTGGTCGCGAAACAGGTTTCGCAGAATTTAAAGATATGAATGAGGACACGTGGTACCCCCTACTCTTGGAAAATTATATATGTGGATACATTAACTGTACAGCCTAGATACATATGGTATTATACCCAATAAAATCATCACGTGGTATCTCATTACATTTTAATTGTTTTGTGGAATTTTCGTATTATGTGAACTTCAGATTTTAATATGATTAATAAATTGTATTACTTTTTAAAATATGTGCCTCTAAAGTCCATTATTAGTGTTATGAATATTGTATACATAGATTTCGGGACTTGGCACATGATTTCTTTTGGTGTCCAATAGACACCTTTAGGCACATATCACCATTTTCTCTGTAATCCATTGAGAGCCAGTCACAATCTCCTGACCTGTGAACTGGATCTGAAAAATCCGCATCCAATTTGCACTGTGTGAACCCAACAAGCTGAAGTTAGAAAAAACAAGAGAAAAAAAGGAAGACGCACGCACCTGGTGCATTACCAAAAATAATTTTAATAAAATGATAGCAAGAGAGGGTACTCACAAAGGTCAGGAGTTGGGAAGTAGTGGGATATAAATGTTGTTTTTTACAACATTTATATCCTTGGGTCTGACAGTCCGGGGTAGCAAAGCTCTGAGGAAGGGGGTGCGCCCCCGAAACGCGTCAGCTTCTACTCTGTCTGCACAGGTTGTGCACCCACTACTTCCCAACTCCTGACCTTTGTGAGTACCCTCTCATGCTATCATTTTATTAAAATTATTTTTGGTAATGCACCAGGTGCGTGCGCCTTCCTTTTTTTCTCTTGTTTTTTAGTCACTTTCGGAACTCCCTGTCCGAGGAGGGCTGCATACACCAGTACATTCACCTTTGCCCAGTTGGTCGCTTGCCACACAAGAGGACTTACCAGCGCGGGATTTCTTACTTCTGTTTTGTAAGCTGAAGTTAGAAGCTGACTTGATACCATGCACCGCTGCACCAGATTTTGCAATTTCCAGATTTAGTAAGTCATCCCAATGCCCTAAAAACAGTATTTTTGATGCCCATTGTGCATGAGTCCTAAAGGTACTGAAGCCAGACACAGCCAGGCAACTAGCATTTTTTAAATGAAATTATTAGGCTCAATGCACACTGTGCTTAAAAAAATGTCACTTCCTTTGACAAAAAAAAAAACCCTCATACAGAGCATTTTTTGTACTGAGTTTAGGAGAGTTTTGCGTTTTATCTGCCAGAAAGCTCCAATCAAAAACACAAAGCAGAAGGATTTTTTTTCCTGCCTCTAAACGTTAAGCTTAAAATATGCCTCTAATTGTCCTAATGTGCATGGACACATAGGATAACATTGAGCTGTATCTACAGGCAAAACACAAAACTCCTGTAGAAGCAGCGATTTTTAAGCCAGTCTGCATGGAGCCTCACTGGTAAATTACATATTTCTCTTTCTAACGGTTTCATTTAAGGATGAACTAAAGTTCTAAAATTTGTTCACTCACATACTCATGCCTTTCAAATTAGGATGAGCAGCTTTGTTCATGCAGCCTCTGCATCCCCATACACTTACATGGGCTGACTGCACACAGCACCTTACAACTCAAGCTGCTTAAATAGACGGCCCATTCATGCTCTACGGGCCTCAGCAACCGTGTGAATAAGACCTTAAGCAGGTCATACACTACTAGATTTCTTTCATTCAGAATGTGGGCTAAGCAAAACGGAAAATTGTATACTCACCTTTCCGTAATTTTCCTTTCCTGGTGCAACTTCATGGCATCATACAATGGGTTGTGACTCCGGCCCCACAACCTGATTAACTGGTTAATGGTTAACTATAAATCAAAGACAGACACGGCTCATAGCATTCTCTGTAACTCTTACCATTTGGGAAAGGAAAGGAAAATTACAGAAAGGTGAGTATACAAATTTCAATTTTCCTGGCGCATCATGGCAGCATACAATGGAAACTAACTCGCCATACAGGCGGGTGCAAGAAAAGTTTTGTAATGGTTAGTAGCCTAAGTATGCACAATGAATTTTCCAAATGTTACTGTTGTGAGGTGAGCCAGGTTCACCTAATTAACAACTTCAGCCCCAGAAGGATTTGCCCCCTTAAAGACCAGAGCACTTTTTGCTATACGGCACTGCAACGCTTTAACTGAAAATTGTGCCGTCGTGCGACGCTGTACCCAAACGAAATTGACATCCCTTTTTCCCCACAAATAGAGCTTTCTTTTGGTGGTATTTGATTACCGACAATTTTGAAAAAAAAAACCTTTTTTTGTTACTTTTTGCTACAATACATATCTAAAAAAAATATATAAAAAACAAATGTATTCATCAGTTTAGGCCGATATATATTCTTCTACATATTTTTGGTAAAAAAAAAATGTAATAGGCGTATATTGATTGCACAAAAGTTATTGCGTCTACAAACTATGGGAATAGATTTATGGCATTTTTATTATTATTTTTTTTTACTAGTAATGGCGGCGATTTTTATCTGGACTACAACATTGCGGCAGACAGATCAGACACTTTTGACAATTTTTTGGGACCAATGACATTTATACAGCGATCAGAGCTAAAAATAGCCACTGATTACTGTATAAATGTCACTGGCAGGGAAGGAGTTAAACTCTATGGGGCGATCAAGGGGTTAAGTGTGTTCCCTCAGTGTGTTCTACCTGTGTGTGGGCTGGGCTGGCAGGGACATGACAGATCTATCTGTTCCTGATCACTGGGAGCAGTAGATCAGTGTCATGTCCCCTGACAGAACAGGGATCCGCTTTGGTTATATAGGCAGATCCCCATTCTGCCTCTGTAGAAGCAGATCATGAATTGCTGGCGGACCCACAATACCTTGTGCACAGACTGCTGTACAGCTACGGCAATTCACGCAGGAAAGCCGACCTGCCACCGTATAACGGCGGCGGGTGGTTGGCAAGTGGTTAAGTGTAATGAAGGTGTCCTGGGAGGACCATATTGCTGACTTGCAAATGGCCTCGGGAAACACTAGTCACTGCTCTGTCCACAGAGCTGGCACTGCCCTGGAATGTGCTCCTAAGTTCTCCAGAACAGGAAGGTCTTGTGAAGAGTAGGCTCTTTTAATTGTCTTAACAATCTAGGAAGCACAGATTTCAGCTTTTTTGAATGAAAAGGTAGCTGCTAAGCAGGCCATCAGAGGTAGATCAACATTCAGTAAATTGACTTTCTAGTTAAAGTGGAAGGAGAAAACACCTTATTTATAAAGCAGTCTGTAGGCCATGGGCGTGGGGATGAAGTCTACCCAACTACACTACTTACAACTCACTTTTAAATTTAAGTGGACTTCCAAAGCACTGAAATATCTAGGGACGTTTATCCCACCATCGCTGGCCGACGTATATATATATAAAATTTCCCACCTAATTACAGTACGTAACCTTCTAGACAAGTGGCATCACAGACTGCACTCGTGGTTTGGCCAATGCAATATTGTTAAGATGAGCATATTACCTAAATTCTTATACCTATTCCAGGCTTTAATCATCCATATCTCAACAGTTTACTTTAGACAAGTATCCACCCTCCTTACCAAATTAATTTGGGCGCATAAAAGACCCAGGATCCGGAAACATCTTTTGATGCTCCCCAAAATACATGGGGGTATTGCTGTGCCTGACATCCAAAAATACCACCAAGCCCCGCACATTTAGCACAAATGGTTGATTGGTGTAGACATAGAGAGCACAAACTATGGACCCATTTGGAGCAACATTTTAATCCTGTCCCTCTCAATAGGGCATCTTGGTGTTTCCAGACTCTACCCCCGTCGCTGACAACACACACTATAGTTGGCCCCGCCCTTAGGATATGCCACCTTAGGTGTAAAAACCCTGTTATTTCTACCACCAAATCGCCATTGTATCCTATCCTGGGTCACCCAGACTTTCCTCCTGGAGTGGGGGGAAGCCCATTCCTGAATCTGGTGGAGGAGGTGTGCTTCCAGGCGTCTTATTTTCTCACCTCAGATACACGGCCTTCCATCTCGGCTCTGATGTAGCCGAATGGGAGATTTGCTTTAGACTTCTGGAGTGCACTTCAGCTCCATCACTTTCTCCACACGCTGGGCTCACCAACAGTATGGACGGTCTCTGACGCCATTTGAGTCATACTGCATGGACAAGGGCACACTGCCTCGTACCCTCTCCATAATGTATTCCCTACTGATTTCCCCACAGGGAGGGTTTTGATTACCTGGACTCGTCAAATGGGAAACTGAATTGGGACGGTCATTCACCCATGCTCAAGATGGGCGAATTATCACACAACAGTTTACAGGCTTTCCGGTACCAGAGGACCCGGCTTTCTTTCTGCTGAATTGCTCTGATATCCCCACCACAACATCTTCTTAACGCTGCCAAGCTCTGCATCACTTCACGATGAAAAGACTCGAACCCCCCGACTATCCGCATGTGGTTAGAGGTTGGCAGGTAGGTTGTCATTAGCGACCCCCCCCCCCCCCGGTCCTTTATGTTTTGTCTTTTTTCTCTCTACAACTGCTCTTTCTCTCTCCCTTCCCTCTTTCTCCTTCGTTTCTCATATAATTTAAAAGTTTGGGGTACCCAACCACGGGCGAAATTCGTCAGCCTAATGTCTTCCTGCATACTGATGCTATATATATACATTTTTTGATTAGTCTGTACTAGGCACCTTTGTACCTTTTAATGCATCTTTCCTTCTTGACTACCTTTTGGCTGTACTGACTGTGATGCAAATTGTTGGTTACCTTTTGTACCTTAAATAAAGAATTTGAAAAAAAAAAGCAGTCTGGGGTTTTAGGACTATTCTGTCTAGGTAAAACACTTGAGTACAAAGCCTGCAGCTCTGACACCCTTTTCAGAGAGGTTGTAGCAACCAGAAATACGGTCTTCGGGGTTAGATTGAAGAGTGTAACCAATTCTGTAGGATAGAAATGAGGTCCTGATAGAGCTGAGGACCATAAGCAATTCTGACATAGGGAACAATGGTTTCCTGGCAGGTCTATAACTTCATGCAAGCCTTTTAAGAATTGCATCACATCTTCTTAAACCCCTGTAAATGCAGACAAGGCTGAACTTTGAACTTTAACCACTTCCATACCGTGCCTTTTCTGTAACATTTTGTTTACAAGTTTAAATGAGTATTTTTTGCTAGAAAATTACTCAGAACCCCCAAACATTATATATGTTTCTCTAGGGAATAAAATGGCGGTTGGTGCAACTTTTTACGTCACACGGTATTTGCGCAGGAATTTTTCAAACGTGGAGGACATTGAAATCACTGTCAAAGATGCCGTAAACAAATTGAATGATCAGGATGCCATCTTACAGGAACACACCGATCAAATCCAACAATTATTTTATGGTTTGGATGACCAAAAGAACAGAAGCAGGAGGAACAATATACGCATTTGCGGCTTGCCTGAGACAATTGAACCTCCAGACCTGCATTCAGCAGCCCTGTCAATTTTCAATCAGCTGCTACAGCAGCCCAGAGACACCCTGATCGAAATTGGTCGCATTCATCGGGCGCTGGGACCCTGCAACCTGAACCCAGCATATCCCAGGGATGTCATATGCAGGATCCATTTTTTTTTTAAAATGAAAGCGGATATCATGCAGGCTGCACGTACCCAGGATGTCATTATGTTTAACAAAACACCTATAATGCTTCTAGCAGGCTTATCCAAACTGGCTCTGTCCACCCAAAAAGCCCTTAAACCTCTAACTGACACCTTGTAAGCTAGACGCATCAAATATCGCTAGGGCTTTCCGTTCTACCTATCAGCATCCCAAGATGGCAAATCAGCAATCCTGCGCACTCTAGGAGACCTGGCAAACTTCCTTGGGACTTTTGAATTGCCACAAACCGCAATCCCAGATTGGCCTTTAAGAGCTGCCACCCCAGGGTTCCCCTTGACCTATGGCTGGCAATCACGCTCCAAAAAGAAGAAGAGGATCTCATCATCTACCTCCAAGTCACCTGATGGCTGATCCTCGCGGGGCCTCCAGAGGAGGCTTTTTCCCACTTTGCTGGCATCACCCAAATTTTTGGATTTGACCGAGGCCCAGGCCTAGGGGGTAATGTTCCTGCTTCTACTTTGTTCAGCTGAAGGCCTTGTTAGTTTGGCTGTACCTTTGTTCACAGTTAATCATTTCAGCCACTTTTGGGATTTCTGCCTATTGCATTGTCCCCCAGGAACTATACATGACTTGAGCGGAAACACCCCCCTGCAATCCTCCCAGACCCTCCGTTTGGGGAAGAAAATATTGTCCCAAAGTGGGGGTTACTCACAAACACGATTTGGAGGGGCGATCCCCTCACTAAACCCCTAGATCCAATATTTGGATACAGCATATACTCACAAAAACGCAGGGACGACCAGCAAATATGACTTATGCAGATGTACTCATTCACAAACCCCCCTGATCCCTTGCAGAGACGCTGGGGAGTCTCTCCATTCACATGCCCCCCCCCTTTTGTGGCACTGAGTCACCCTATAGCAATACCGCTAGCCATGAAGACTTGTATAGCTGACTACCGCAACTTATGCCCCCCTACCCTTAACAGGACTTAAATATCCCTAACAAGATATTGGTGTAACACATGCTTCAGCCTGACCCGCTTGCATATCTACATGATTTATTTTTGCATGTTTACTATTTTTGTTTCCATGGACACATTTTTCTCACTTTTAATATTATCCCAACGCACTTGTACTTTACAACTGAGCCGGTACGGATGGGTAGCCCTGTCCGCTAGCTTTGTTCCCCCCTTAGGGAGCCCAGAGCCCATAGTGGCCCTGTTTTTGCTGTTAGCTTTATGCTTTTCTTGCATTCCACGGTTATGTGCTTTTACGGCCACTAGATGGCAAGGTTGTTGCATCAAAGATAGGTCCCGTTATTTAAAGGTTCTTTTACTGACCTCTGTTCATGCTCAGATCTACCTCCTGCCTCCACCATCTAGCCTTAGCCGATTATTAAGACATGTCCTCATCTTTATTGATATGTGGTTTGATGTGTTTTTACCCTTATTCTATTTCCGTCTCTATGATTTCCTTTTCTCATCCTATGATTTGTCCACTTTCTCCTTTTCCTTCTATGTACTGCTACTTATCTCTTCGGTGTGCGGGTGGGGATCGTCCCGCTCTCTTCAACTACTCCTTTCCCCAACTTTTAAACAATGGCTTCCCCCATGAATCTACAGGTCTCATCCCTCAACTGTAGGGGGTTCTATACTCCTGAGAAAAGGAAGCAAATCCTGTTTCATTTTCATAAGAAGCATATTCAAATTCTATTCCTTCAAGAAACCTACTTTTGCCATGACACTATCCCTACTATTAGCAATAAACTCTTCTCTAAATGGTTTCATTGTACCAATCCCGTAGCCAATTCCAAAGGGGTGTCTATAGCATTTCACAGATCATTTCAACCCGAAGTCCTTGACCCACTCATAGACCCGCACGGGCGTTTGTATTTTTGAAATTGAAATACATGCACACTGTGTTAACTGTAGCTAATGTTTACATTCCGAACCAGGAACTACGCTTTCTCTCCTCCGTGATGGCACGCCTTGAAACATTTGGCACGACCAACCTGATCCTGGGCGGAGATCTGAATACCTCTCTCATGCCAAGACAAGACTCATCCACAGGTAGGTCATCCATTTTCCACACCACTATGACTAAGTTAAGAGCTCTCCTCACTAAACACTCTTTAACAGACGTGTGGCTTGTACTACATCCATCCGAGAGGGATTACACCCATTTCTCTTCTGCCCACAAATCCTATAGCAGGATTGATTATTTCCTCATATCTCAATCCTTGCTAGAGGTTAACCCAAATTCATCTATAGGATTGCAAATATGGTGCGATCACGCCCCCATATACCTGTCCTTAGGGAAGCTCCCGGGGAGACCGATCAATAGTTCCTGGAGACTTAACGATAACCTCCTATCCAACGAGCCTTGCGCAGGGGCCATTTCCAAAGCCATTAAAGAATTTGTGACAGATCATGCTAACGACCAAACACCCCCAATTGTCAAATGGGAGGCATTAAAATGCGTCATAAGGGGCTTGCTTATACAGTTGGGGGCGAGATTAAAAAAAGAGCGATCCCACAATATCACACGTCTTCTGTTTCATCTCTTCACTAGTAGAATCCCACAAACGATCCCTTGATGCAACTATCCTGGTACAGTTATCAAACGCTTGCAGAGACCTCTTACAGTTGTTTTCTGAATGCTCGTTGGTGGCCAGAAATAAAATGAAACACATTTATTATATGCAAGCCAATAAATGTGGCAAACACTTAGCTCGAGTGATCCATCCAAAGCAATATAAAACCACCATTCCATATATACTTTTATTCAAAACTTTACAATCTGACCACCCCAACCAACCCATCTCCATCAACACCTCCTCCTTGAAGACCTATCCACTTACATACAAGACACGGCCCTTCCGATTTTGTCGGATCAAAAGGTTCAGACGCTAGAATCACCCATGACCTCTGCTGACTTTCTGAAGTTGATCAAAAACCTTAAGAATGGCAAGAGCCCGGGCCCTGATGGCTACACCCCACAGTTTTACAAAATATTTGCCCCCCAGTTTGCACCTATAATGGCACAGGCGTTTAACTCCATAGATGAAGACCACCCGATGCCCGCTACCATGCTGCAAGCGCGCATAGTGGTGCTGCCAAAGCCGGGAAAAGAGTTAGCCCTATGTGGCAGTTACAGGCCAATCTCTTTATTAAATGTGGATCTTAAACTATACCCTAAAATTATAGCAGATCACCTAGCCCTCTTACTACCCGAGATAATACATACCGACCAAGTAGGCTTTATACCACACCGTGAAGCACAGGATAATACTACTAAAACTCTCCATCTTATATCCTACGCTAAATCTCAACACATCCCCACCTGCCTGTTAGCCTGTGATGCTGAAAAGCTTTCCGCAGGGTCAGTTGGCCTTTTCTGCAACATTCGCTCCAACAAATAGGCATAGGTCCTAATCTCCTCTCTAAAATTATGTCTTTATATAGCTCCCCGACGGCTCATGTACTTGCCAGTGGCACCACCTCAGACCCTTTCCCCATTAATAATGGCACTAGACATAGGTGCCCTTTGTCGCCCCTTCTATTTGCCATAGTAGTGGAACACCTGGCCCAAGCAATCCATAAAAACAAATCTATACATGGCATACAAATTCCCTCGGCCCATTTTAAATTATCGCTTTATGCCGATGACCTCCTTCTGTACATTACACAACCCCACATAAGCATTCCCTCCTTCTTGCATGAACTCCAGAGGTTTGGTACCCACAGTAACTTTAAGCTCAACATCGCTAAAACAGAAGCCCTTAACATATCACTTCCTTCCCCAGTTTTATCCAGTCTTCAATCTAATTTGCCATTTAAATGGCAAACCCGATCCATTAGATACTTGGGGACCGAAATACCTCGCTCTTTTTCTGATCTATATCCCTTAAATTATAGCCCCTTGCTGACCTCTGCAAGGGTCTTAAATACCCCCCCCCCCCCCCCCTTAATTATGTACTTACTTTGTCCTGTACTATAACCTAATTTAGAGTGCTTCTTAAACATTGGCTTGTTAGCTGACAAGTTTTAATATGTGACAACATTGTTATTATTATTAATATAGGAAAGATGATAAAGAACGTGAGAAAGATAACTTTAGGCGGTTTTTGGTGAAAGGCCTAGAAGATGTTTACCGGAATATAATCATAAATACTGATAAATATGTCTAGGACATAATTGGGACCAACTAAGATTGTACAATAATACATACATATATACTTTATCAAGATGTGTAGTAATTACTAACAGGTGTTATTAAGAGTGACCAACATGTGTATAGACCATTCTATGAAAGTGGGTTTGTCTTTAATAATGACAAGTAATGGGTGGACATTTCCTTTATTGGTTTCTATTGGTGTAATGTTGTAAATATCGCTTGGTCATATCTTGATAATATATTGTATTTAAGATACTGAACCAGGAAATAAAGAACGAGTGATGTATTATTCTGTGTCCATGTGTTGACTTTGACCTGCATTGCTCCCACAGTAATATATAGGGAATAATTCTTAACCACTTCAGCCCCGGAAGGATTTCCAGCTTTAGGACCGGAGCCCTTTTTGCGATTCGGCGCTGCGTCGCTTTAACTGACAATTGCGCGGTCGTGCGACGTTTAATTTCTGTTTGGGTGAAAGTATCTTACCAGATATGTGTACAACCAGTGAGAATTATTGTGGACAATCATTAATGATGTGTAGAACTATTTCATATATACATACATAATAACATGTTAGAATCAACCAGGGTTAATACAGGATCTGTATAAATAG
>BLSH010041018.1:722683-733809 GCA_018402905.1 Glandirana rugosa | reverse complement strand
AGCAGGAGGCAGCATTTCAGCAACATGGTGCAAGAGTATGTGGGCACACGCCTACACGTACTGCCTGATGGGTCTGCCCCATTCAACTTCTGGGTCTCCAAATTGGCCACATGGCCTGAGCTTGCCCTTTATGCCTTGGAGGTGCTGGCCTGCCCTGCAGCCAGTGTATTGTCGGAACGTGTGTTTAGCACGGCAGGGGGCGTTATCACAGACAAGCGGAGCCGTTTGTCCACATCCAATGTGGACAAGCTAACCTTTATTAAAATGAATCAGGCATGGATCCCACAAGACTTGTCTGTACCTTGTGCAGAATAAACATTTAGACCGGACTCACACAGCCATTCATATACTTCTTTTTTTGAATAGGCCTCAATACAAAAAAAAACCATGTTGGCTACCTCCTCCTACTCCTCTACCACTGCCACTTCCACCTACACTGCCACTGTCATGGCCTAGTCAACCTCTAGGCTCCTACTCCACATCCACCCCCCTTCCCATTTTTTTATTTGATTTTAATTTATTTTCCCTATCCCCATTTATTTGTAGGGCACTTGCCCTAGTTTGAAGATGATTTTAGAACAGTTATATGGCTTCTACCGTTAATTAATACTTTTCAGACACAATTTGAAGATGATCCACATTCAACTCCATTTTTGCTTTTTTTATGTTTTTATTTTTTAAAAAATATTTAAAGTTATTTCCCTGTCCCCATTTTTTGTAGGGCACTTGCCCTACCCTTATCCCCATTTTACCTCCTTTTGCAGCCCTCTAGGGCTTTCCAGGACTTTGTTACAGCCATTTTTGTGCCTAAAAGTTCGGGTCCCCATTGATTTCAATGGGGTTCGGTGTCCGTGCGATCGTTCGGGTTCCGTCCGGACCCGGACCCGGACTTTGTCCCGAAGTTCGGACGGACCAGCAGAACCCGAACTTCCAGAGGTTCGCTCAACTCTAGTAGGGATATGTCATGGAGAGACATCAGTAAGATAAGGAACTCTCTTCCACACACCCAGACAATTGAGTGATAAGTGTTTGTTTGTATGTTTGTGAATAACCTTAAAGTGATAAGGGTTTATTTTATTCATGCAACTAGTATGTGTTAAGTAGCTTAATTGATACGTTTCTAGGGACTGTTAGGGTGCACCGGGTTCCTTGACAAAGGTTCACCAGTGAGTAGTTGTGCTCCTATAAATACATAAGGCCTGCTCGCATAATCTGTTTTTTTTTCCTTCTAAGGTGAAGGATTCCTTAGATAAATAGAGGGTCTCACATTTATCTATAGTATCATTTAGGCTGTTAAGAAAATATATATTTATATAGAAATTACGGAAGGAAAGGGTTTTTGCCATGAAAGCTAAAATTAAAGAAATAACTAAAATGAGAAAGCAAAAAGATAAAGTGCTGAAGAACAGAAATTAGAGACGAAGAAAGTCTTTTTAAGACTTAGACTGTTGAGAGGTCAATATCACTCCCTTTTGAGCAGGAGAACATTATTTCTTTCTCCCCTGATTGGGAAGAGTCACAGGAGAATGGGGAAAATGTATAGTTAATAAAAGAGATTCAGGAAGGTTCAGAATTTGCTCAGTTGTTGAAGGATACAATGAGTTTGAAGGAAAAGCGTAAGTATAAAATACAGAATAAAAAGAGTACCCTTTGGAATACATTAGGGGATTCCCTTCCCCAGTAAAATATATATATATATATATATATATATATATATATCAAAGAAGTGAATCTGACGAGTGATACCAAATGTTCCGCAAAAAATTGTCATAAATATTATAACATATAAAAGTGCATTAAACGTGCCAAATAAAGTGCATGTAAAATGTCCAGGTTCTATAGCTGCCTAAACCAGCTATTCATCCTAATTAGGATAGTTCAGTTATAATCCTAAGTATTTGTATTATCAAAGAGGTGAATCTGACAAGGGATACCAAATGTTCCGCAAAAAATTGTCATAAATATTATACCTTATAAAAAAGTGCATGAAAAGGGTTTGTCTTGGTTCTTGATAGTATTATAACTGTACCATCCTAACTAGGATGAATAACTGGTTTAGGCAGCTATAGAACCTGGACATTTTACATGCACTTTGTTTGGCACTTTTCATGCACTTTTTTATATGGTATAATATTTATGACAATTTTTTGCGGAACATTTGGTATCACTTGTCAGATTCACCTCTTTGATAATACAAATAGTTAGGATTATAACTGAACTATCCTAATTAGGATGAATAGCTAGTTTAGGCAGCTATAGAACCTGGACACTTTACATGCACTCTATTTGGCACTTTTTATGCACTTTTATATGTTATAATATTTATGACAATTCTTTGCGGAAGATTTGGTATCACTCGTCAGATTCACTTCTTTGATATTACAATTACTTACCTTTTGAGTTTAGCACCACATCTTTTGTTTTTTACTTTTGTCACAATATGGGTTATGATTGTCGTGCTGGCTGCTAATAGGTATAATATTTGGGTAGCGCAGTACTTTTACACACCTTTGCCTAGTTAGTTTATAACCCTGGTATTGCTGCTTCCCCTGATAGCCACCTGAAATGGATGTCTTTGCTTATAGGTCATCCAGCACCTTCAATATGGAAGGTGTGTTTACTGTGGCCGGACCCGACTCAGAAGTTAGTGGGTTATTCCTGAGGCTCAAAAATCTCATGACCACTGAATTACATCTGTTATGGGACATAGCGTTCCTTGAGCATTATATTAATGAACAGATGGTTTTTCGTGGCCTGAGATGGGATGTTCACCCTCAGCAACGTGATATTGATATGGATGTCTGGTTCAAGTATTTTAATGAAACAGGTATTACATTTTTGAGTTTTTTAACTGACAGGTAACAAGTTAGACTTGCTGCAATTGACAGAGAGATTAAAGAATTACAGTCTAAACTCCATCCCATGGCAGGGACAGCTGAATATGTTACATTGTCCAATAATCTTAAGAACCATCTAATAAAAGAGGAGTCTGATCAGAGGGCTAAGAAACATGAAAAAAAAAAAATACAATAGAGACACAAATGATTATAAATCCAATAGTGTCTTTTCTTGGCAAAAAAACTTTGCCCCAGTGGTCGAAGTGGAAGGGATGGAGGTGAGAGGCCCCCTTCTCAACATACTAGTGGGGGTACTGTTGCAACACCTGGCCCCCCCACTGCCCCAGGAAACAACAACTGGAAGGTGAAACCGACCAGCCAAACCTCCACTGATAGAACTAATCAGGGAAGACGTGGGCGACCCCCCAATCATGATTATGGGCATGGTACCCCTCCCAGTAGGGGTAGAGGTCATCATAGGGGTAGGGGTGGCAGACAGTACGCCCCCCCAGGTCGCAACTTTGCATACAACTCCCCCTATAGGTCCTCTGGGAGAAGTGGACAGTATTGCACCCCCTCTCGGTCTAGGGGCAGGGGGGTGCATTATGAACACGATTACTATGGCTGGCCTAGAATGTCTCCAGTTCGCACATATAATAAGTTTTCCCCTCTGAGGAATTATGAACCACATGGATACCCTGATGTATCCGAAAATTTGACTCGCTCTCCCTACAATTATAATCAAAGAAGCCCGGGCCCTTCAGGTGACCAGGGTTTTCTCAGGGGTCCTCACTACTCCAACAGAGACGGAGAACAAGGAGAGGAACCAGAGGGGGGAGGCAAATGCAGAGGAAAAAGGCCAAGGACCAGATAGGCCAGGGCATTTTCAATTCGAGTCAAACCCTGTTATCTGAGAATGAAAAACTAACTTTGGATAAGGGTTTGAAGTCTGTTCCCCCCAAACCAATTAACAAATTTAATACATTCATAGATATCCAGAAATATATACGTAAGGTTAACATTCAGCGATATCTTATGTCCAATCCCACTAGAACAGCCTCTATGTGCACCCCTAGCGATATTGTACATACAGGGCTTTCCAACCCATCTCTGTTCAACCCTCCGGTACCAGTAGCGCCGGCTGTGAAGACATTTAGGGAATTAGTATTAAGAGATTTAGATAGGTTGGAGGTTAAGAAAATTTGAACACACAATGAAGTACGAGCGGGCCTAAAAAGCCTATGCGAGAATAAATATCTAATTATACGCCGCGCTGATAAAGGAGGGGGTATAGTGGTCCTGGACAAGAGTGCTTATCAAGCTGAGATGTCCAAGATTCTAGGGGACAGAAGTACTTATTCTCTGCTGAAAGGCGATCCCACTTTGAAGTTCAAGAAAGAGCTTGCCCGCATCCTGGATAAAGGTTTGCATCAGAATATTTTGAATAAGAAAGAGAGGGCTTATTTACTTCCTCTTGCACCACGGATTCCGGTGCTGTATTATCTACCCAAAATCCATAAGGATCCCGTGAACCCTCCTGGTCGGCCGATAGTGAGTGGAATTGACTCACTTATCTCTCACATCGGTCAATACATTGATTGGTTCTTGCAACCCCTGGTCACTAAAACTCCAATATATTTGAAGGATACTAAGGCTACTTTGAAATTGCTGGAGGATATTCCAATCAATGAAAGTACCTGGTTAGCAACTGCAGACATGGCTTCTTTGTATTCAAATATTCCGCATCTGGCAGGACTGGAGGCTGCCAAGTACTTTCTGGCAAAAGAAGGTTCAATACCATCTAGACAACAAGCTTTCATTTTGGATTTATTAAAATTCGCAATGGAACATAATTATATGTGGTATAATGGTGAATTCTATTTGCAGATCAAGGGAGTGGCCATGGGGGCTAAATTTGCCCCCAGCCTGGCGAATCTCTTTATGGCCAAGTGGGAGGAGGATGTCGTCTATTCCAGAAGTGGTCCTCGACTGGCCCTGTGGACGACATATATATTGACGACATCCTCCTCCTGTGGCATGGCTCCCAGGATTCCCTATTTGGTTTTTTTTGAAGAACTCAATGATAACACTCAATCTCTCTTTCCCATACCAGTAGTCAGACGGAGATTGTTTTTCTGGACTTAGTCATATATGCTTATCAGGGCAAGTTATGTACAAAGACACATTTTAAGGTGACCGACCGCAATGGATATATTCCCATTGATAGCTGTCACTATAAACCGTGGCTTAATTCAGTACCACCGAGTCAGATGGTGCGCTTAAGGTGTAACTGTTCTTTTGATGTAGACTTCTTAGAACAGGCACAGTTGCTCAAAACTAGGTTTATTAACAAGAGCTATAGCCCTGGGATGATTGACATGGAGGTGAACAGAGCCTTAGAAATGGATAGAAGTCTGTTGCTTACAGACAAAAGTTCACCTAACCAGTCACGGTCTAACATGTATGACTTTAAATGGACATTCACTACTAGCTTTTCATGCCAGTTTAGACAAATCAAGAATATCATACATAAGCACTGGGATGTCCTGAAGAGCGATCAAGTATGAATCCCTCTCTTCCGGAGAAAGCTAGGGTGGTGTTCCGGGGAGCTCCTGCAATTAGACATCAAATTGCTCCAAACATCATTGATCCTCCCACTAGACCCACGTTTTTCAGGGAATTGAAAGGGTATTTTCCCTGTAGAAAATGTAGGGTTTGTCATTTCAATGCCCATAATGCTAGGCGGGTAGAGACATACACCTCCTCTGTCACTTCACGTTCATACACAATAAAGCATTTTACTACTTGTTCTATGAAAGGTGTAGTTTACCTTATTACTTGTCCCTGTAATAAGCAATATGTGGGACGTACCAGACACCCATTTTCAGTCAGGATTAACGAGCACATAACTGGTATCCTGAAGGGTTCTAGGAAACATACCGTTCCAAAGCACTATCTCAAGTATCATCACAGGGACCCTACTGGGACTTCCTTTTCTATTATTGATAAATATGATATCCCGTGGAGAGGGGGGCCTTGAAACATTCTGTATTTTCAAATTAAAGACTTATTGGCCCTTTGGCATTAATGTTGATTGGGACATCAATGCTTTTATTAATCAAACCTGAATTTGGTTGTTTCTGATCTATAATTTATACCTTGTAACTTCCAAAGTGTCCTGTTTAGGGGACGCCTTAGTTTATCTTTCTCGATTCTAGACGCTTAATATGGATAGACGGATAATATAACCATATGGGTTTTATTTGTATAATGTGCAATCTATGCTATACTTGCAATATTGTAACATTCGACATGGTGGCACTATGTGGAATAATTTCGCTTCATCTGGTGTTCAGCTTCTAATTATGCTATAGTTCACAACATTATAACACGCCACATGGTGGCACTGTGTGAAATGACTTTATTCTATTTGATGTTTATTTTATACATCTACCTTATATTTTATGTAGGATTTTATTTACCACTTTTTTCTGTCATTGTTTTTATATTTCAATTTGATGTTGGGGTCTTGATTAGTAACTTGAGTGCTGTCGCCTGCTTTGTGTGTCCTCTGGTGCATTATCATACACGGCAAGATTTTTGACATGCACAGTGTGGTCACGGTTAACAGAGGAGGTACTGTCGAGTTTGCGTTACTCCCCATTCTCTCTGGATGCTGGGGTGCGTTGACTGGTTGTCACGTAGTGCAGCGTTGTCTGCGCTCATTATAGCTGCGTATGACACGGCCATTTTTGTTTAGAGCGGGGGTGACGTGACATGTCCGCCACTTCCTCCCCCTTTTAGCGGGTTTTGGATGGGCAGCCAGTACCTAGGGTTGCCACCTCATCCCTTTAAAAACGAACACATATTAATTACACAGGTTCTGTGGCTGATTAAGGTGGTAATTAAACTCACTTGGTGCTTAATCTGAATGAAATTAGCCTTAGAACCTGTGTAATTCATATGTGTTCGGGTTTAAAGGGATGAGGTGGCAACTCTACCAGTACCCCCCAAGCACAATATTAGGAGATGCATCTATGTATTTATAATTTTAGAGTAAAGTTTTTTAATTTGTATGCCGGAAGTGATGCGCTGGGGGTCACATGGAAGTGAGGCTTGATACATATACTATTTCCGGGTCTCACTGGCCGGAAGTGATGTATTATGAGGCTACACGAAAGTGAGGCTTGGTACATTTTTTCCAGGTCTGATTAACCCTTATGCACACCTCCTATTTAGAGTAAATTTTTTAAATTTGTATGCCGGAAGTGATGCGCTGGGGGCCACACGGAAGTGAGGCTTGGTACACACACTATTTCCGGGTCTCACTGGCCGGAAGTGATGTATTATGAGCTACACGAAAGTGAGGCTTGGTATGTGTTTTCCAGGTCTGATTAGCCCTTATGCACACCTCCTTGCCAGTGTGAGGCTTGGAACTCACGCTGAGGTCTCCATGGGGTGGAGCCCTGGGCGGTTATCAATTAGGGGGACTTCTAGTCAGTATATATAAGGCGCACTTGGGAGCAGCAGACTCATACCCCAGTTGAAGTCTGTGTAGATGAAAGGCGTCGGGTGGAAGAGTCTGCTCCAGTCCATTGCGCCCCCATTTCGTTTTTTTGGAATTCCTTGCTTTGTTCGTCCTTATGCTTGTAAGTGCACTTTTTTATTAAACCTTTTGTTGGTTAAGCAATATTATACTATGTAGTGCTTTTTTTCTCTGCAAGGTTTTATGCTCTTCAAACATCTTGGATTATCGGCGCCCAAAGATTGCTCCTCCTTGATATCAAACATTTGGGAATCTGTATGCTTCTATATAGAAATAGAGGAGCCAGACCTATGAGCACAAGTGGATTAACGGTGCCCTGCAGATGACAATTAAGTCTCAGGCTTTTATCCAGATACATTCTGGTAAGAGTGTTTATACACTTCAGGTGGTGGTGATCGCTGCATGCTGATGTAAAGTCCTTCTCTTCCTGTCAGTTCCTATTATTGTACACCGGAACACTACAGAAGCCAAGAATAAGTTGGCCAGGACGACCAGAGGATTTGGACACTTTGTCGGCACTTTGTTTTGCACTTTCCATGCACTTTATGATTGTTTGCCTTGGTTCTTGATAGTATTATAACTGAACCATCCTAACTAGGATGAATAACTGGTTTAGGAAGCTATAGAACCTGGACATTTTACATGCACTTTATTTGGCACTTTTCATGCACTTTTTTATACGGTATAATATTTATGACAATTTTTTGCGGAACATTTGGTATCACTTGTCAGATTCACCTCTTTGATAATACAAATACTTAGGGTTATAACTGAACTATCCTAATTAGGATGAATAGCTGGTTTAGGCAGCTATAGAACCTGGACACTTTACATGCACTTTTATATGTTATAATATTTATGACATTTTTTTGCGGAACATTTGGTATCACTCGTCAGATTCACTTCTTTGATATTACAATTACTTACCTTTTTTGAGTTTAGCGCCGCATCTTTTGTTCTTTACTTTTGTCACAATATGGGTTATGACTGTCGTGTTGGCTGCTAATAGGTTTAATATTTGGGTAGCGTAGTACTTTTACACACCTTTGCATATATATATATATATATATATATATATATATATAATGTGTATTTTGATAAATTAGAAGAAAAAAAGTCCACATTTACAAATGTACCCCATGCTAGTACATCCATAACTCCAGGGTTGATGAGTATTTCTATAAATTAATGCAAATGCTAGTTAGAAAATACTGAGTGTTTCTCTTCAGTTAATGATGCTAAAGGATGTTTTTGAAGAGCTTCTAGGGACTAGAGTCCCTTTACAATTCTCTGTCTTTCCGGGGGGATCTGAAGGGAGTACAGGAGTACACATGGGGATACAGGAAACTGTGTAGACAGTCGTAACTGGATAAGTACCGTTACCTTGTTACATGACTGGGCTAACCTTTACTTAAGTGTACTGATAATAGGGAGAGAAATGATAAGGATTCAATGTGTTCATAGATTTGTAGTATGCTTTTATCACATGTTATAGTTTTTGCTTGATAAGATTTTGTGGATTCCAATAACTATTGGTAAGTTTAATTTGAATGCTTTGTGAGAAACGTGATGTCACTACTAAATTACATGTATTTAATACCACCATTCCTCTACTGAGGAACCTGATCAGATGGATTCAAATCTTAAGGGCCGGTTCACACTGGAGCGGCGCGGAGCGGCGCGACTACGCGGCCCGTTCACATCTAGGCGAATTGTCAGGCGACTTGAGTCGCCTGACAATTCGCCTCAATGCTGTGCAAATGGGACCGTTCTAATAGGAGCGAATCGCTTCGCTCCGCCTTAGAAAAATGGTCCCTGCACTATTTTCAGGGCGATCTCAGGCGGCTTGCATTGACTTCTATGATAGAAGTCTCCTCACAAGCCGCCTGAGATCGCCTGGAGCGCTGCATCGCGCCGCTCCGCGCCGCTCCAGTGTGAACCGGCCCTTAGAATGTTGCAATTGCAAATTATTCGGAAAATAAAGTTTAGAATAATGTTTTAATGTAGGTGTAGAGTTACGCCTTAACATGTTTTTATTTTTTAATATATTTTTTGATATTGGGAAGCTAGCTTAACTGTTTATATACTGCTTATGTAATTACTTAAAGTGATAACTGCTTATATGTACACATGCAAATGGTAAATTGTTAAGTAGAGGTATTAATGGGACCCTAAGAATCCTAGATGAGAAGCTTGAGACAATCCGGGAATTTCTGATATTCAGCCGGCTAAAGTAAGCTTTTGCTTACATTTGAGTTATCAGACTTTCTTGATTGGTAAAGCATTTTCGGGACAAATGGTGCCTATTTTATTCTCCTTTATTCTAACTGTATTGCATGGGGTTTTTATGTTATGTTACTGTCTACTGTCCATCGGAGTGGTATAGATACAGAAAAAAAGAGAATGGTGCTGTTTACAAGTTGTATGAAGCACACATCTGTTGTAATAGTAGTGTAGGACAAGAGGATATAGGTACATGTCAAGTATGAACCAGAGCTGTGGTTCAGCCTATACTGAGCCCCTAGATAAGGGGTTAGAATAGACAGGGACCCACTATGGGTAACTGAGTTACCAAGGTCCACAGGGACTAGAAAATTATGCATATTAAATAATTAGAGAAAGAGCTATGTGAGCAGGATGGTTCAAGGGTGACAGGAAAAATATTAGACATAAAGGGAAGCGTTACGTGGTTTATTTGACTTTTGGTTCAAGCACTACTGTTGATAAGTTTGGGGCCTCAAGCACACGGGTGTATTGAAAAAACGAGCTGTAACGTTGGACAGATGCCAGAAAGAAATCGGCGTTAAAAACGCAATTTCATCTGCATTTTGCACATTGGCGTTAATGCACGTTATTGAGTGTCAGCGCTACGTTGCGTTTTATTTAACCACTTCAGCCCCGGAAGAATTTCCCACTTTAGGACCAGAGCACTTTTTGCGATTCGGAGCTGCGTCGTTTTAACTGACAATTGCACGGTCGTGCAACGTTGTACCCAAACAAAATTTGCGTCCTTTTTTCCCCACAAATAGAGCTTTCTTTTGGTGGTATTTGATCGCCTCTGCGTCATTTCTTATCGCTGCTATAAACAAAAGAAGAGCGACCATTTTGCAAAAAAACCCAAAGTTCTTACTTTTTGCTAAAATTCAAATCCAAAAAAAAAATATAAAAAAACATTTTTTTCACCGTTTTTGGCCGATTTATATTCTTCCTCATATTTGCGATAAAAAAAATCGCAATCGGCGTTTATTGATTGGTTTGCGCAAAAGTGGCCGCGTTTACGGATGGTGAGAATTCATTTCTGGGGTTTTTATATTTTTAATTTTTTACTAGTAATGGCGGCGATCTGCGATTTTTAGCGGTAATGCGATATTGGGGGGGACATGTCGGAACATTTTGACACTTTTTTGGGACCAATGACATTAAAATAGCGTTTATACTCCTTCTTATATTTAGCCGGTTTTTGCCACTTTTTTTACAAAAAAATATAAAAAAAAAACCTAAACTTAAAATCGTTTTTCATTCTTGAAACCCAAAAAAACGTTTTACCAGCGAGAAGAAAACAAATATCGTCGCTATTCTTTACTGCGTCTCCGCTAGTTTATGGTGGTTTTCTTTCGAGATAAACACCCCTTTTTTCCTGCGTTTAAAACAAACCCATGTTGCAACGTGCTGGCACGTTAACAGTCAATTTTGCTGCGTCGAGGCTTAGCGTTTTTCACGAGACCAGGATTTCACCCTTTAAG
>BLSH010041018.1:704553-722673 GCA_018402905.1 Glandirana rugosa | reverse complement strand
GGGGTTTTTATATTTTTAATTTTTTACTAGTAATGGCGGCGATCTGCGATTTTTAGCGGTAATGCGATATTGGGGGGGACATGTCGGAACATTTTGACACTTTTTTGGGACCAATGACATTTATTCAGCGATCAGAAATTTAAATGTCCACTGATTACTGTATAAATGTCATTGGCAGTGAAGGGGTTAACCTGCAGGGGGAGAGCTAGGGGTTAACTGTGTTCCCTGGGTGTGTTCTTACTGTGGGGGGGTTGGGCTAACATGGGCATGAGAGATCTAACTGATCCCAGTGACAGGGATCAGTAGATCTCTCATGCCCCACTGACAGGGCGGGGAACCGCCGTGTTTACATCGGCGGTTCCCCGTTCTTTCTCTGTAGCCGCTCATCGCGGCTCGCCGGCGGACATCGGGTCCGCCCGAGCCGCGGGCACACTCCCCAGGAGTGCGGTGCGCACGCGCGCCCCCTGGTGGCCAAATGCGAATCGCCGCTTATTTACGGCGATTCGCGCAGGGCTCCCCCACTGCCGCCGTGAAAAGACGGCGCGCGGTGGGGAACCGGTTAAAAAGACATCCCTCTGCTATTTTTGGACCTGAAAACGTTGGCCCTAAACACGCGGTTAGCGTCGCTATGGCACTAATTCGCGTTAGCGAGTGGTTTGCTGGCTTAGTGTAAAAAAAAAAAACGCTCTAGCACTGCAGCTTCAGAGCGCGCTGGCAGTGGGTTCTGATTGCAGCTTACAAACGCTGACGCCATCTACAGCTCAAGAACTTCAGCGTGTGTATGGGGCTTTAAACATGAGAAACAGCCCAAACAGAGAAATGCGAGTAGAAATATTTAGGAATCACATCATTTTAGCCCTGGCCAAACATAAAATGTTATATGTTGCCAGAAAAGAAACATTAGAAGAGCATTTTCGGTGCCCATTTAATTACAGAAGCAAGAGTTAATTTTATTATAGCACATGGCATGAAAGAGATATTAGAACAAAATAATGAAAGCAGATTTTAGAGAGGTAAGTGAAAGGTTGGCAAGGTCACACATGAGATTATTATTACTCATAATAGTACGTGCTAGCTTAATTTAATCTAATGATAAACAATGTGATCACAATTATTTTGAATCTGTTTCCCAAGCATGGTAAAAATAAGTTTCAATTTAATTACTTCAGCCCCGGAAGGATTTCACACTTTAGGACCAGAGCACTTTTTGCGATTCGGCACTGCGTCGCTTTAACTGACAATTGCGCGGTCATACAATGTTGTACCCAAACGAAATTTGCGTCCTTTTTTTCCCACAAATAGAGCTTTCTTTTGGTGGTATTTGATCCCCTCTGCGTCATTTCTTATCGCCGCTATAAACAAAAGAGCGACAATTTTGCAAAAAAAAACAAATTTCTTACTTTTTGCTAAAATACAAATCCAAAAAAAAATATAAAAAAATTTTTTTCAACGGTTTTGGCCAATTTGTATTCATCCTCATATTTGTGGTAAAAAAAAATCACAATCGCCGTTTATTGATTGGTTTGCGCAAACGTTGCCGCGTTTACGGATGATGAGAATTCATTTCTGGGGTTTTTATTTTTTTTTTATTTTTTACTAGTAATGGCGGCGATCTGCGATTTTTAGCAGTACTGTGATATTGCGGCGGACATGTCGGACCATTTTGACACTTTTTTGGGACCATTGGCACCTATACAGCGATCAGTGCTGTAAAAATGCACTGATTACTGTGTAAATGCCATTGGCAGTGAAGGGGTTAACCTGGGGGGGCGCTCTAAGGGTTAACTGTGATCTAACTGTATTAGTGTTTGACTGGCAGGGGAAGGAGAGTGATCACGGCCTCCATATAGAGGAAGGCCCTTCCCCCCTCTCACAGAACTGAGATCTGTGTTTACATGCACGGATCTCCATTCTTTCACTGCGGGGGGGGGGGGCATCGCGGGTAGCCGGCGGAGATTGAGTCCGTCCTACCCACTCCCTGGCCCCTCCCCCAGACACAGTGAGCGCACCTCCGGCACGATCAGTGCACGATCTTGCAGCCGCCGTCGTATGATATCAAGTCACCTTGTCGCCATCAACCTGCGGTTGGCGGTCGGCAAGTGGTTAAAAGTGTACTGGGATTTTATTACACAAGAGACCTTTCTTCTTTGATAGTAGAAACACTGCCGTTTTTTTTTTTAAAGGAAATTAAGTAAAGCCTCCTCCTTTTTATTAGAAATGTCTGTGTTATTGGAATTAGGGTGTGATATTGATATTATCACTTTATTAATTTCTAATATGATGTTAACAATTTTATTAATAATATAGAGATATTGTAATTGGTTTAGACAACCTTTGGTTGGAAATACAGGTTATTAGGAAAATATGTAATATGGGGTTACTTTGGCTTAGTATAAATTGTTATTAATTATAATACAGTTATCATAATATTTTTGGTTTTATTTATTGTTATTTTGGAAATCTAAACAGTGTGTGGATTATAAATGATGTGTTTTTTCCTTGTAAGTGCTAAAGAAAATCTTTACATTTACAGACATCCCCATAGCTGCACTATATGGTTATTATTTATTATGTTATGACATCAGGAAAATAATGTCAAATGGAAACTAAGGACTTGTGTTATCTTGCTGAAACTAACAACAGAGCAAGCAAAGCAAGTTTGTAACCTAGCCAGGGAAAGGTTTTTGGTTTATGAAACTAGAGGCCATATATTGGGTGGAAAAAAAAGTGTTGAAGGTACAAAAATGCTTTTCCTGGTGCCTCCATCGCAGCATACCTGTGATAGAGCTCCGCCTCTACTCCTCCCTCAGGACCAGTGAATAGTACAAATTAAAGATGCAGTCTCGCCCCCAACATTCTCCTTTTTTTTTTTTTCCCTCCATACCTCTTGAATCAGTGAAGAAGTAGCAGCAAGTCCCTACCTCTGCAGTCGGCAGCATCCACCGGGTTCAGCCTCTCCCGTGCGCAGTCCCTGTTCCTTGGGCCGCTATTAGTGCTGATAAGGCTGGGAGCCCCTTCTGTGGATCTTGTGGGGTAAGCAGAGTTTCCTCACAGGAACGCAAACTGCATTTGGTATGTACATGAATGTGGGCGAGTAAGGCATGTGGATCAGCTTCTAAATATCTTTTTATTCAGTGTACTTGCTGTCCCTTTTTGTCCTGCCCTTTAATCCCTGTCTTCTATCTTTTCCAAAAAAAAAAAAGAAAAAAGTTCACTTTAAGACCGTTTATTTTGGGCCAGCTCATGTGCAGCCACTATTAGACAGACGGGGGGGGGGGTTTCCTTTTCCACTGCTCCCCCCCCCGGTTACCCTGGATGAAGGGGGGCTGCCCTCCATTCTTTTCTGCTCTGGATTTCCCCCTCCTTTTTTTCTTTGGCCGCCGGCGGCTTCAGGAGGGGGGGATAGGAAGTGAACCAGTGGATGGATCAGCCTGGGATCTCGTGACCGGAAGTGACGACTGCTCAGGGCGGAAGTCCTGGAGCCACCATATTGGATGTGGGAAAAATGGGGAATCTGCCTATATCCCTGTACTAAGCTGCTAGGGGGAGGGCGGCCTGTGGGCTGGCCCCTCCCACCTGTCAGCATTTTAAGGTTTTGGCTCCAGAAGGGCTCAGGGCTGCATCTGACCAGACTGCTGCCCTGCAATACCTTCTTGCCAGAGTTTACACAGGTATTTAACGCCATAGCAGCCTTGCTTCAAAAATCCTCGCTCATCCAATAGGTATGAGACCATCTGTGCGTCAGTATATTAAAAAAAAAAAAATAAAAAAAAGAGCGCAAGCCGTTTTGTAAACAAGGCTTCTGTCTGTTTCAGCCCTGTTCCTTCAAAACCCTCAAAGTCCTCAGGACATCGTGATGGACATAGTCCTGACCGAAGGTCACATTCCTCACGACACAGATCAAGGGAAAGATCCAGATCAAGGAGATCTCGCTACTCCCCGTCTCCACCTCGTCCATCCAGAAAGAAGTGTTGGGCATGTGGCGCTACTCCGCTCCCGGACAAGTTGGTCTGTAAAAACTGCTTCAGGGACTATGCGGCAGATAGAGAGATGGAGGGTCGGCAGGTGGTCGATCTACTAAAGCAGACGATGAAGGATTCCTTGTCAGAACTGGCAGTCTCAATACCAGAGCGGTCAACCTCCCCAGACCCGGAGGTGCAGGAAAGAGATCCCAGTGTTCCGGTGCCATCAGCCACCAGTACCCCTTTACCTCCCTCCAGGCAGATGGCAGAAAACCAGCCCCCAGTGGAGTCATCTGAGGACTCCGCAGAAGATACAGAGCCTTCTGGCTTCAACTTTCAGCTGGTCCAGTTAGTTATTCAGGCCGTGAAGGGTGCTATAGCCTGGGAAGACAAATCAAAGGTGTATTTTCCTTTCCTTAAGAAGAAGCAAGTCGTATTTCCATTAATGGAAGAGATCAAGGAAATCATACAGAGGGATTGGAGCAAGACGGATAAGAAGATTTTCCTGGCCCGTTTCTCCAAGCTATATCTGCTAACAGACTCAGAGGTTCAATCTTTCAGTACAATGCCAGTAGTGGACGCTGCAGTGGCATGCTTAGCAAAGAATATAACCCTTTCTATGGAAGATTCTACATCTATTAGAGATCCTCTATATAGAAGAATTGATCTAGATCTTAAGAGAAGTTACCTAGCGGCTGGCGCAGCCTGCAGACCAGCCATTGCATTGACCTCCATCTCCAATGCTATCAGGGTCTGGACCGAAAATGTGGAGACAGCCGTACAACATGGTGTCCCTAAGGATGATATAGTCAAGATCTTAGATGAAATCAGATTGGCAGCAGACTTTGTGGGAGAGGCAGCCATTGACACGATTCCATGTTCGGCCAATTCAATGCTGCATTCAGTTATGGCCAAGCGAGCCTTGTGGTTAAAGCCCTGGACAGCTGACTTAGCTTCAAAACAGAGCTGGTGTAGGATCCCGTTTGATGGGAAGTCCTTGTTCAGGGAGAAGATGGAAAAAGCCATTTCCCAAGAAATGGGTGGAAAATCCGGACTCATTCCACAGGATAAGAAGTTTCGAAAGTTCAGGACTTATCTCTAAAGATTTCGTCAGTCAGGCTTCAGACAATCACGACAAGCCAGAGACAATGGAAGACCTTGGAGGGGCACGCAAGCCTCCTTCCTAGGAGCAAGAAGAATTAGAACCCTCACTGCTCCCCAGGAAGGAGCGAAGTCCATTTGACGCCAGGGAAGTCGACGACCCCCCCCCCCCTCCCAGGTGGGAGCTCGGCTACAATATTTTCTTCCAGCATGGGCCAGGATATGCCAAGATCCATGGGTAATGTCCACAATCCAGCATGGGCACTCATAGACTTTTTCACGGCATCCTCCTCAAAATGCCTTCAAGGGAACAGAGACACCGGCCTCTCCACAAAAGGCACTGGCCCTAAACCAGTTTCTAACATCACTACAGGTACAGAGAGTGGCAATACCAGTCCCCCCGTCAGAACGATATACAGGTTTTTATTCAACTCTGTTCTTAGTACAGAAAAAAACGGTGTTGGAGACCAGTCATAGACCTGATGAAGAGGCTCAACAGATACATCCACCTCGAAAGGTTCAAAATGGAATCACTACACACGATAATTCAGGCAGTACAACCAGGAGATTGGTTGATATCGATAGATCTACAAGATGCCTACCTGCATGTCCCTATTTGCCCCTCCTTCCAAAGGTTCCTGAGGTTCGCAGTAGGTCGTGTCCACCTGCAATTTCAAGCTCTACTCTTTGGCCTATGTACCTCCCCTCGGGTATTCACAAAGGTGTTGATATCTGCCCTAGCCCCCCTGAGAGAGAAGGGGATAAGGATATACCATTATCTGGACGATATCCTCTTACTGTCAAATGATCTGAATCGGCTAATAGCCCACAGGGATATCCTACTGCACTCTCTCTCAGAGCTAGGCTGGCTGGTAAATTACGAAAAGAGCCAGATGGCACCTACACAGCAGATGATTTACCTGGGGGCAAGGTTGACACAGGACAAGGTTCAGTGTCCTTAACCAAACAGAAGGCATGGGACATCAGTCAGAATGATCAAGATCATGAGGAGCTCTCACTTGACTACTTCATAGCGCCTGAGCTGATAGGCAAGATGTCATCGTGTATACCTCT
Source organism: Glandirana rugosa (assembly GCA_018402905.1). NCBI lineage: Eukaryota > Metazoa > Chordata > Amphibia > Anura > Ranidae > Glandirana > Glandirana rugosa. The sequence continues at coordinate 716,536 of BLSH010041018.1, read as the reverse complement.
GGTCCCGTGGTCTCATTGGCACCTGAGGCATTTCCAGGTGGGATTCCTAGCACAGTGGAGAAGGAGACACCTTTCACAGAGGATCGTATTAACCTCTCGAATGCGCAGGAGTCTGCGCTGGTGGACGTGTCTGGAGAATCTCAAGATCGCACTCCTTGGGCTCCCACTCCTGGATCACGATTACATCGGATGCCAGCGGACACGGATGGGGGGCTCACTGCGAAGATAGCAGGATACAGGGCAGATGGTCTTTTCACCCCAGAGGGATAGTATCCAATGTCCTAGAAATGAGAGCTGCTTTCCTAGCGTTGGTTTAGTTGACATCTCATATCAGGGGACAGAGAGTACTTCTACGCCTGGACAACACAGCAGCAGTCTCCTATCTGCAGAGGCAGGGTGGCGCCCACAACAGAACTCTTCTGAGAGAGGTGGAACCGATAATGATCTGGGCAGAAAGGAATCTTGTGGATCGCAGAGCGATGTATCTCCCAGGGAGGCTGAACATGGAGGCAGACACCTTGTCAAGGAGGTTTGGCAGCAACAACAAGTGGTTGTTGCACCCTCATGTCTTTCACCAGATCTCCAAACTCTGGGAGCCTCCACAGGTAGATCTCTTTGCCACCTGGGAAAATGCCAAACTCAAGAGGTTCTTCACTCGCCTGCCACATCCACAGGCGGAGCAGGTGGACACCCTCTCTTGCCCTTGGGACTTCACGAGGGTGTATGCCTTTCCTCCTCACCCTCTCATCGCGGCTTTCTTCTCTGACTGCTGAGGGAACCAGTACAAATCCTGGCAATCTTACCATACTGGCCGAAGAGGCCATGGTTTCCACTAGCCATGCACCTCAGCCTGTGTCTTCCCATCAGAATCCCAGCGTTCCCCCAGCTTCTGACACAGGGAGGGATAACTCATCTGAACCCGCAGAGACTGGATCTTCGGCTATGGAAGTTGAAAGGAGGAGGTTTCAGTCATTAGGATGCTCTAATGGAGTCCTATCTACCCTCCTGACTGCCAGAAAGCCTTCAACAAACCCAATATACACAAAGATCTGGGACAAGTTTGTCTCCTTCGCCTTGGGAAGGTGTTTCGACCCAGTCAACCACTGCTAACATAATGGAATTTCTTCAGACTGGCCTTGATCTAGGCCTTGATTGAGCTCTCTCAAAGTGCAGGCGTCGGCAATCTCTGCAGCAACCAACGTGAGATGGGCAGAGGACCCTTCAATTATCAAGTTTCTTAGGGGAGTATTAAAGATAAGACCACCTAACAGGCGCTCCTTTCCCAAGTGGGATCTAGCTCTAATTCTGGAGGTCTTGGGCAACCATCCTTTTGCACCGGTGGAGGAGGCTTCAATTTGGAATCTGACTCTAAAAACAGTATTCCTCTTGGCCATTACATCCGGCAGAAGAATCTCAGAGCTCCATGCCCTAGGGATAGGGGAAGAATATGTTTCATTCTTTCCGGACAGAGTGGAGCTTCGTCCTCTCCCGGAGTTCACTCCAAAAGTCACCACACTGGCCCACCTAGCCGAATCATGGGCTTTACCAGTGTTCACAGACTCAGATTCGTATACCTGTCATGAGCTGGACAGAGCCTACCTAGAAGCCACTAAAGAATTTAGGACTTCCGAAAGACTGTCTATTATCCCATGAGTAAGGTACAGAGGCAAAGGGGCCTCCAGCAGAACCCTAGCATCGTGGGTAGTGGAGATGATACAGAAGTCTTACAGGGTGAAGAACATGGAGCCTCCTGCTCAACTGAATGCTCACTCAACCAGGGCAGTCTCAGCTTCATGGGCAGTAAGGGCAAACGTGTCCTTGGAGACAGTCTGCAGGGCCGCCACCTGGTCTTCACGGCACATGTTTCTAAAACTTTACAGTATCAACCCAGGGGCTCTCACTCCAGTAGAGTTCGGAAAAAGAGCACTGAATGCCACTATGGCAGTATCTAATTACATTTTTTCTTTATTGGCATTGAACCCACCCATGTATGCTAGTTATTTATCACAGGTATGCTGCCATGGAGGCACCAGGAAAATGGATAATTGTTTCATACTTACCGTAATTTTCCTTTCCTGGTGCCTATCCATGGCAGCATAAGCTCCCACCCTCAGTATTCTATATTACGGAGAATGTTGGGGACGGGACTACGTCTTTAATTTATGCTATTCACTGGTCCTGGGGGAAGAGTAGAGGCGGAGCTCTATCACAGGTATGCTGCCATGGATAGGCACCAGGAAAGGAAAATTACGGTAAGTATGAAACAATTTTCCGTTTTTTGAGTGAGTGCATAAATTGATGGCCAGTGGATGAATGTACGAGAAGGTGTTTTATTATGTTACAAAACAAGACATATACCAGTGTTGGAATAAATTTGGGTTATGTGAAATAGGTGCACAAAATTTACCACTATAATCATTGTTGTTAGACAACTAATAACACTGCATCCTCTGTGTGCCTTAAAATGTATACCAGTAAGCGTTTTTGTCTCTACTCCTACCCTAAGAGTAGATGTTGATTTATAAAAAATAAAAGAATGTGAAATTATAAATGCTTTCGGAGTTATTCAGAGTTTAAACAACCATAAAAAAGGTTTTGCAAATGGTATATGCATGTTTTTGTAAAAGTTGCTAAGATTTTGTTAGGAATGTTTGTTTTCATACAGTCCTAGAGAGAGAGACTGCCTTTTTGGTTTTACTTCACTGATTTGGTATGTTGCTAATATTCATTTCATTTTATTATGACATTTATGTGTTGCAAGGTTGCAGAAAAGGTTGTAAGGCAGAATATCTGCTTAGGTAAAGTGTGCTGTTCTGGGGCCCTATGATTCTGCTTGGCTCCAGAGGATAAGAGGAACTGAGGGTGTTTTTGCCTCAGGACACTTCTGGATCCAATCTAGGATTGGGCTCTTTTAGTGTTTAGTTGAATCCTGCTGCAATATTAAGTTTGAGGAAGATGTTCGATTGAATATATACATGTCTAGTAATAAAAAAAAAAACAGCTATGAAACATTTATATTTTCACATGCTTATGGACTTATGTTTTAATTTTTAAATGGCAAGAATGTTACTGTTAACACCTCCGGGGGGAAAGAGACTTGAAAAAGACTTTATCTAATAGTTTGATTCTGTGGTTATTCATGTTGACTGGAGAGTATCTGCCCCCTATTTTTACACTTTTTTAATGCCTCTATCCAGATGTTCTACTTGAAGAAATTACTGGATCCTTGCATGGGGATACTTGTTGTTAAAGGCACAGGAGGTCCTGAAAGGGCCTTGTCAAGCCATCATTTCAGTATGACCCTTCTCTACTCTTCGAAATGCTGAAGATTGAAAGAGACTCCTGTGAAAGTTTCTTCCTGGGGTGTCTGGAGGAAGCAATGCCAACCCAAGGCCTGGAAATTCCAGTGGACAAAAGAGAGAGCAATCTGAGATGCCAGCCTGAAGACCCCAGTGACCCAACCTGAAGGATGACTTCTTTGTGTTTCTTCTTGCAGCATCAGTTCCAGTTTGTCCGTGGATGTCAACTTTTGTCCTTACCAAGAGGTAAGCTCTTATGGGGTGATAGATTTATTTCTCCTGGTTATATGAAAAATCGACAGAATCCTTAAAAGTGTTCAAAAGTTTAAGAAATGAAATTGAGGACTGAAATAATGTATGTGGACTTTGTACAACCTGGACTCTTGCAAGGCTCAATATACGAGATCCTTTTCTGTTCTGTTCTACTGAAGATTACTTTTTTAACTTGAGGACTGTCACTGTCATGTTCTCCTCCTTGTTTCCTTATTTCTCATGAACATTTGCTATACAGTTGAGATCACCCTTATGTATAATTATCTTGCGATATGCAATGAAATGTATTATGTGTATGATTTCAAAACTAAAATGTAGAAGATTTGAAAGGGATACAGAGGATTAGCAGGACTACATGTTAGACCTATATTAGCGATCCTATTGGAGGATCAAAGGGGAGGATTGTAAGCGTCTTGTAAATAACCCCCCTTAATTATGTACTTATTTTGTCCTGTGCTATAACCTAATTTAGAGTGCTTCTTAAACATTGGCTTGTTAGCTGACACGTTTTAATATGTGACAACATTGTTATTATTAATATTATAGGAAAGATGATAAAGAATGTAAGAAAGATAACTTTAGGCGTTTTTTGGCGAAAGGCCTAGAAGATGTTTACCAGAATACAATCATAAATACTGATAAATATGTCTAGGACATAATTGGAACTAAGATTGTACAATAACACACACACACATATAATTTATCAAAATGTGTAGTAATTACTAACAGGTGTTATTAAGAGTGACCAACATGTGTATAGACAATTCTTTGAAAGTGGGTTTGTCTTTAATAATGACAAGCAATGGGTGGACATTTCCTTTATTGGTTTCTATTGGTGTAATGCGGTAAATATCGCTTGGTCATATCTTGATGGTATATTGTATTTAAGATACTTAACGAGGAAATAAAGAATGAGAGATGTATTATTCTGTGTCCATGTGTTGACTTTGGTCTGCATTGCTCCCACAGAATTCTGTGTGTCTGGGTGAGGAACAGAAGGTGCTGGCACAGGTTAGTATAGGAGTAATATATAGGGAATAATTCTTAATGATAGAAAGATTTTAGTAACTTGTTGTAAAGGTAGGTTGTGTAACCTTTTCCATTTAAATGGCAACCCCGATCCATTAGATACTTGGGGACCGAAATACTTTGCTCTTTTTCTGATCTATATCCCTGAAATTATAGCCCCTTGCTGACCTCCATACGGAAACTGACAGAGACATGGCAACCCCTACAAACATCGTGGCTTGGCCGAATGAACATTCTAAAAATGGACATTTTATATGTTTTCCAAACTATCCCCATTCAACTGCCCGTTGTATTCTTTAGGACCCTCAGGTCTCTGGCTAACCAATTTGTGTGGCAACGTTGCCTGCCTAGGCTCAAACATAAAAACTTGTGCCACCCCAAATCTAACGGAGGCACGGGACTCCCTAATTTCAGACTTTATCACTCGGCCGCTCTTCTTTCTCGCATACTGGAGTGGTTCCCCCACCCTTTTTCCAGAGCAACACATCTGGTGGAACAAGATTTATCACCCATAGACCTGAGAGCCCTATTATGGGGCTATGATAAAAAATTCAACTCTCTCCCGACTCTCTCTCCTCTAACCAAGGCGCTGTTAAATAAATTGTATCGCGCCGTATACCATGGTCCTTATCTTCAGATCCTAGCCCCCTCACTTGTCTTTTTGACAACCCGATGCTCCCCAATAGCAATTCAACCTCGATATACGGTTCACATGACTGCACCAATTGGCCCACAGCCCGAGACTTCATTCACCCCAACACCGGCGAGTTTTTACTCTCCGCCCTGAAACCCCACCGGACTGGCTCACTTAACTTAGCCTAAAAAAGTACAGCAACCTACTACATACCTCAGGCCAAATTCACAGAAAATTAAAATATTTTGAGGAATTGTGTTCCCTCTCGGAAACACCACGCCACACGTTGTCTCTATTATATAGAGAAATTCAATCTCATGTGCATGGAGAGGTCCCGACTTATACCAGACTGTGGTCTAGGGACCTGGAGACCGAAATCACTGTAGAGGAATGGCAAACTTCCTTTCTATTCACTTTCAAGTCCTCGATCTCAGTTTACGTCCAGGAGAAAAACTTCAAAATCCTATCTCGGCGGTATAAGGACCCGGTTACATTGCATAGGATCTTTCCCACCACTTCAAATCTATGTTGGCGCTGTCAAAGAGAGAGAGTCACTTTCTTCCATATATAGTGGAAATGCCCCGTAGTCCAATCCTTTTGAAACCGTATCTTCCAAACATATACAGTGCCTTGCGAAAGTATTCGGCCCCCTTTGAACTTTGCAACCTTTTGCCACATTTCAGGCTTCAAACATAAAGATATAAAACTGTAATTTTTTGTGAAGAATCAACAAGTGGGACACAATCATGAAGTGGAACGAAATTTATTGGATATTTCAAACTTTAACAAATAAAAAACTGAAAAATTGGGCGTGCAAAATTATTCAGCCCCTTTACTTTCAGTGCGGCAAACTCTCTCCAGAAGTTCAGTGAGGATCTCTGAATGATCCAATGTTGACCTCATTGACTAATGATGATAAATAGAATCCACCTGTGTGTAATCAAGTCTCCGTATAAATGTACCTGCATTGTGATAGTCTCAGAGGTCCGTTTAAAGCGCAGAGAGCATCATGAAGAGCAAGGAACACACCAGGCAGGTCCGAGATACTGTTGTGGAGAAGTTTAAAGCCGGATTTGGATACAAAAAGATTTCCCAAGCTTTAAACATCCCAAGGAGCACTGTGCAAGCGAAAATATTGAAATGGAAGGAGTATCAGACCACTGCAAATCTACCAAGACCTGGCCGTCCCTCTAAACTTTCAGCTCATACAAGGAGAAGACTGATCAGAGATGCTGCCAAGAGGCCCATGATCACTCTGGATGAACTGCAGAGATCTACAGCTGAGGTGGGAGACTCTGTCCATAGGACAACAATCAGTCGTATACTACATAAATCTGGCCTTTATGGAAGAGTGGCAAGAAGAAAGCCATTTCTTAAAGATATCCATAAAAAGTGTCGTTTAAAGTTTGTCACAAGCCACCTGGGAGACACACCAAACATGTGGAAGAAGGTGCTCTGGTCAGATGAAACCAAAATCAAACTTTTTGGCAACAATGCAAAACGTTATGTTTGGCGAAAAAGCAACACAGCTCATCACCCTGAACACACAGTCCACACTGTCAAACATGGTGGTGGCAGCATCATGATTTGGGCCTGCTTTTCTTCACCAGGGACAGATGGTTAAAATAGATGGGAAGATGGATGGAGCCAAATACAGGACCATTCTGGAAGGAAACCTGATGGAGTCTGCAAAAGACCTGAGACTGGGACGGAGATTTGTCTTCCAACAAGACAATGATCCAAAACATAAAGCAAAATATACAATGGAATGGTTCACAAATAAACATATCTAGGTGTTAGAATGGCCAAGTCAAAGTCCAGACCTGAATCCAATCGAGAATCTGTGGAAAGAACTGAAAACTGCTGTTCACAAATGCTCTCCATCCAACCTCACTGAGCTCGAGCTGCTTTGCAAGGAGGAATGGGCAAAAATTTCAGTCTCTCGATATGCAAAACTGATAGAGACATACCCCAAGTGACTTACAGCTGTAATCGCAGCAAAAAGTGGCGCTACAAAGTATTGACTTAAGGGGGCTGAATAATTTTGCACGCCCAATTTTTCAGTTTTTTATTTGTTAAAAAAGTTTGAAATATCCAATAAATTTCGTTCCACTTCATGATTGTGTCCCACTTGTTTTTGATTCTTCACAAAACATTACAGTTTTATATCTTTATGTTTGAAGCCTGAAATGTGGCAAAAGGTCGCAAAGTTCAAAGGGGGCCGAATACTTTCGCAAGGCACTGTAACAGGATCTATGACAAGACACTTCTCCCCTCACCCAAAATAGCACTCTTATCAATCCTACCTGGGTCGGTGAAAGCGCAAAAGGCCAATTTACTTAATTTTATCTTTCAGCAGCCCTTTCTCCAGACACACTAGAGAATCGCAAACTTGGGAAAAACACAGAATACTTTGGGATACGTGGACCCATTACTCAAACTCAGTGCCTTTTCTGAATAGCTTTCTCACCTGAGAGGTGACACACCTAAACCTAGGTTCTCCGCTTCACTGGGCCCCACCTTTCAGTTCCCAGCCCTTCTACACAGAATCCACACCTGGCAACACTTACTCCATTATATTGTGGACATGTGGGCCACGGTCCATACCCGGACACCCTGGACTCTCTATCCTTCACTTTCTTTTTTTCCTCTTTTCTCTACTTTCCTTTTCTCTTCCCCTCTGTTCTCCCCCTTCTCTATTTAAATTGTTAGTTATTATTCTGTCAAGAGATTCTCCCCACCCAACTTGGTTCTAAACTTGTCAAGCTTACATACAGTACACTTCTCAGATACCTACTGTTGAATCTATAATGTTAATTTGCATATTATGTAATGTTGGCTTGTCTTCAATCCTTTTCATTTGAACCTGTTGTACCTCTTTATCTTGACGGGAGAAATCCTCTCCTCTAAAGTTTGAAATAAAAATATATTCAACCTAAAATTGTGCACACTCCTGGAATGACGCCAAACTTTGGTACTTCAAAATCTCCATAGGCGATGATTTAAAACTTTTTACAGGTTACTAATTTAGAGTTACAGAGGAGGTATTGTACTAGAAATGAATGATCTCGACCTTTCCAGCCGCGTCCACAGCTTTGTTTACTAAAGCCAGCCTGGAAGTGACGTCATAACGTCGCGGCGGGCCTCCGAGGATCATCTGGTCCCCAGTCATCTCTCTGATCAAAGTCCGGGGGTGACAGATTCATTCCCCGGGCCACCGGTCATACGGGTGGACCCTGAAAAGCACCAGAGAGAGTCAGGAGGGGGCTGAACTTCCGCGATGATCATTCTTATGGTACCTTGAATCGCCGGCTGGAAAAGATGATAACTGGATGATGCCTGTAGCTGCAGGCATCATTCAGATATCCCCACTCAAAGTCCAAGACGTCATATGACGTCCTTTAGCTGGAAGTGGTTTAAACATATTTGAACCTACGCCCCTGTCCAGCCCCAGTTGTAAGAACTGCAGAACCTTGGATGGTTTGGGTGATAAAGGACTCCAGGCTTTTGCTGCATGAGACCTGCATAATTCACCCATATTCTCTGGTAACTCTTATGCATGGAGACCTCTCTGGCTTGACCCAAGGTAGCCACTACCTGCACTGAGCACCCTTGAATTGGTAGCCTCTGCCTGTCAACTTCCATGCCATCAAAAGCAGTCTCTTGGAGCTGGATGGCAAAATTGTCCATGAGAGAACAGATTTGTCATCACTGCCAGAGCTCAAATGTAGGAGAGACAGACATTAGAGCCTCACAAGCCAAAATGGTATAATTGCAATTATTGATACAGGAAGTTCCACTGACAGCCTAAGAATTATACGCTTCCCCTGCTGTCTAAGCACAGTACACCTCTTGCTCCTCTTACAAAATGAGTGAATGACAGAAGGGCTTTGGACACTCCTCTCAGTTCGAGAGCATTCAGTACTATGCCTCATGAGCTGAACATCCCATGACCTTGAGTAGCCTGCTCTTTGAAATGCGTCCCCCAACCTTTCTGGCTGTAGTCTGTTGTTATAATGTTCCATTTGAAAACAACAATTGGACAGTTACGGAAAACCAAGAATACTCGGGCACTATTTTGCTTGAAGAGGCTTTGCTCCTAAAGCACCTTTGACTTTCTCTATCAGAGGGCAGATCTTCCCTTGTGGAAGTTCTACTGAATTTTTCTGTGTATCCAAAAATGCCCCCAAGAACCAAATTCTTTGGACTTGGCAGAGGAAGCCCTTCTTCCAATTAAATAGCCATCACCATGTTGTAGATTGTGTAGCAGAGCATCCTGATGCTGTATAAGCATCTCCCAATTGTTGGCTAGAAGAAAGACGCCGTCCAAGTAGTTGTATTCTCATCCCCATCGCTATTGCAGACAGTAGGACCTTTGTGAATGTCCTGGGGGAGGTGTACAGACCAAAGGAGAGGCACTGAAACTGATAGTGGAATCATTGCTATGCAAGCTGGGAAAATGTGTACCGGCCAGTGCAGCAGAAAATGCAGGTCTCACTGAGTGCTGGGGAAGCCAACACAGGTATGTGTATGGCTGGGGAGAGGATCCAGGGACAATGAAAAGTGTTTCCTCTGACATGCCACGCTCGACCATGCCCCCCTGTCCCTAATGGGATTATGCAGTGCAGGAAGATAAAGTCCAAAACAATGAACGTATATAAAAACAGTAAAGCTTTATTAGAGACACAATGTCAATTTATTAAAAGTGAGATATCAAACAATATAATGCAGGTCATTAAAAGCTTGATAGTCCAGGAGATTTAGATGGGGGTTACCCAAATGGTGGTGCGGTAGGTAGGTCAAGTTGTTATCCCGACATGTTTCGCCCTCACAGGCTTCCTCAGGGGATTTGATTGACCGCCACCATGTATGCGCTTTAACAATAGAAAGTACAGTATAAGCAACAATATAATAATTAAATGCACAATCACAAATTTTAATACAGTATAACAAATGTGTTGATGTATGGTGATTGGACTATCCCCCTAAAGAGAGGTCAACCTCCACATCCCCCCCAGGAAGACACCCTCCCGAATACTTACCAGGGCAAACACCTGAACACATGGATGAGAAACCAGCCTGCGACCACGGGGGGGGGGGCCCAGCACTCTGCGACTGCAGGAGATGCGTAAAGTTCAGGCTGAGATGGAATAATATGACAGAGGTAAGTGAATTGGTCTAAAGGAAACCATAGCCATAAGGCTAAAAAAAACATATAATTAATTATAAAGCTCTCATGCTGCACAGACCGATGTGCAAAGCATGGTAAGGACTAGTGTGTCACATAACTGTTGCAATATACTAAGTATAATTAGGATCAGGAAGGGAACTTACATGTGTCACATATTAGGACAGATTCAGCTGGGGGTGCAGATACAGGGCAACCACAGTGGGGTGAAGCCACAGAAAGACCCGTCAGGGTTCAGCATCCACTCAACAAATAATGAGGGAAAAGCCAATGAACATACCTAAAACAGAATATTCAAATAAATGTATCATAAAAGTTACCAGCCTGGACACATAAATAAGGAATAAATATATGAGCATCCAAGCCACATGTTTAGAATATTAGGATCATGTATAAAGATTGTTATACATAGCAGTTAATAAGCCCCCATAGTATTTAAAAGTGGAGCAGCCCGACATTAAATAGGGTTATAGCCTGCCAAATGGCATGTTAACTTGTTGGTGGACTGAAGTCCCTAATGTTAGCACCTACATGATAGGTGTATCATGAGGATAAACGTCAACTTATCATGCTTTGCACATCGGTTTGTGCAGCATGAGAATTATATAATTATATTTTTTTTAGCCTTATGGCTATGGTTTCCTTCAGACCAATTCACACTTACCTTTGTCATATTATTCCATCTCAGGCTGGACTTTACGCATCTCCTGCAGTCGCAGAGTGCCGAGCCCCCAACCCCCCCCCCCCCGTGGTCACGGGCTGGTTGTGTTTTCTCATGCATGTGTTTGCCCTGGTAAGTATTCGGGAAGGTGTCTTCCTGGGGGGGATGTGGAGGTTGACCTCTCCTTAGGGGGATAGTCCAATCACCATATATCAACACATTTGTTATACTGTATTAAAGTTGGTGATTGTGCATTTAATTATTATATTGTTGCTTATACTGTACTTTCTATTGTTAAAGCACATACATGGTGGTGGTCAATCAAATCCCCTGCAGGAGCCGGTGAGGGCGAAACATGTCTGGATAACAACTTGACCTAACTACTGCACCAATCCCATCTAAATCTCCTCAAGCTTTTAATGATCTGCATTATATTGTTTGATATCTCACTTTTAATCAATGGACATTGTGTCTCTAATAAAGCGTTACTGTTTTTATATATGTTCATTGTTTTGGACTTTATCTTCCTGCACCACATAATCCCATTAGGGAACTCTGCTTTGCCTGACCAGTACCTATGTTTCTGGGATGAGGTGTGTCTTAGACCTTTTTGTACCGTGAATGCCAAGGGGGCAATACAATTCAACTAAACTTCACTGAGATCCCGCACTGTCACACCAATATTGACCGAAGTGTGGAGGAATCAGGGGGGGTCAGTGTGGTATAGATGGGCGGGATCAGTCTGGTGTAGATGGGGGTGGGGGACCAGTGTGGTATGGTGTGACTGGGGGTGGAGGTTGATAGGGTCTGACTGGGGGATGGGGTGGTAGATATGGTGTGACCAGGGGGTGGGGGTAGATGTGGTCTGACTAGGGCGGGTAGATATGGTGTGACTGGGG
>BLSH010041018.1:692016-703887 GCA_018402905.1 Glandirana rugosa | reverse complement strand
TGGGGGTGGGTGGTAAGTCTGCTATAGATGGGGGTGGGGGGCTCAGTCTGGTGTAGATGGGGGTGGGAGGTGAGTCTGGTGTAGATGGGGATAGGGGGTCAGTCTGGTGTAAATGGGGGTGTTGGGTCAGTCTGGTGTAGATAGGGTGGGGGGGGGCCAGTCTGGTATAGATGGATTTATATCACAGTGCCCCTTTATATTACAGTGCGGAGAACCAACTCCACACTATCCCGTCACCAGCCTTCCCCGCAAACGCCTGGTCAAACCTCCCCGACCCTGGAAAAATTGGCTGTTCAATCTAAAATGCCTGGGCCTCATTTTTGTCCCAGTCCGGGCCTGCACACACTGCGCAAGCTTTGGTCTGAAATGACCAGCGGCGCTGTAACAAAGTCCCACCTCCTAGACCAGTTCCTGCCAGATAGATGGAACGCTGATCCAATGCAGTGAAATTTAATCAGTGTGATGTGTATCATAGGAGCCGCAAGCCGGGCTAGGAGGCGGGACTTTGTTGTAGTGACCGCCCGTGCAATTAAAATCCAAGCTCCATGACAGTAGGGGATCGTTGCCGCTGTGTGTAATCCAGGGACACTGGCAGGCTGCAATTGGTGGGCACTGGCAGGCTGCAATTGATAGGCACTGGTAGGCTGCAATTGGTGGGAACTGGCAGGCTGCAATTGGTGGGGACTGTCAGGCTGCAATTGGTGGGGACTGGCAGGCTGCAGTTGGTAAGCACTGGTAGGCTGCAATTGGTGGGCACTGATGGGCTGCATTTGGTGGGCACTAATAAGGCTGCATTTGGTGAGCACAGGCAGGCTGCCATTGGTGGGCATTGGCAAACTGCAATCGGTGGGCACTGATAAGCTGCATTTGATGCATTAATCTCTTGTATCATTTCCACAGTCTCTGACCATCTCTTGTATTATGTCGGTAGTCTCTGATCAGCTCTTGTATCATTTCTGCTGTCTCTAACCATCTCCTGTATCATGTCTGCAGTCTCAGACCATTTCTTGTATCATGTCTGCAGCCTCTGACCATCTCCAGTATCAGGTCTGCAGTCTCTGACCATCTCCTGTATCACGTCTGCAGTCTCTGGCCATCTCCTGTAGCACGTCTGCAGTCTTTGACCATCTTTTGTATTATGTCTGCAATCTCTAATCATCTCCTTTAGTAAGTCTGCAGTCTCTGACCATCTCTTTTATCATGTCTATCTGCAGTCTCTGACCATCTCTTTTATCATGTCTATAGTCTCTGATCAGCTCTTGTATCATTTCTGCAGTCTCTGACCATCTCCTGTATCAGGTCTGCAGTCTCTGACCATCTGCTGTATCACATCTGCAGTCTCTGACCATCTCCCGTATCACATCTGCAGTCTCTGACCATCTCCTGTATCATGAATGCAGTCTCTGACCATCTCCTGTAGCATGTTTGCAGTCTCTGACCATCTTTTGTATCATGTCTGCAATCTCTGATCACCTCCTTTAGTATGTCTGCAGTCCCTGACCATCTCTTTTATTAGGTCTGAAGTCTCTGACCATCTCTTTTAGCATGTCTGTCTGCAGTCTCTGACCATCTGCTGTATCAGGGCTGCAGTCTCTGACCATCTCCTGTATCACATCTGCGGTCTCTGACCATCTCCTGTATCAGGTCTGCAGTCTCTGACCATCTCCTGTATCATGTTTGCAGTCTCTGACCATCTTTTGTATCATGTCTGCAATCTCTGATCATCTCCTTTAGTATGTCTACAGTCTCCGATCATCCCTTTTATCAGGTCTGCAGTCTCTGACCATCTCTTTTATCAGGTCTGCAGTCTCTGACCATCTCTTTTATGATGTCTGTCTGCAGTCTCTGACCATCTCTTTTATCATGTGTGCAGTCTCTGGCCATCTCCTGTAGTATGTTTGCAGTCTCTGACCATCTCCTGTAGTATGTTTGTAGTCTCTGACCATCTCCTGTATCAGGGCTGCAGTCTCTGACCATCTCCTATATCAGGTCTGCAGTCTCTGACCATCTGCCGTATCAGGGCTGCAGTCTCTGACCATCTCCTGTATCACATCTGCGGTCTCTGACCATCTCCTGTATCACGTCTGCAGTCTCTGACCATCTTTTGTATCATGTCTGCAATCTCTGCTCATCTCCTTTAGTATGTCTACAGTCTCTGATCATCCCTTTTATCAGGTCTGCAGTCTCTGACCATCCCTTTTATCATGTCTGCAGTCTCTGACCATCTCTTTTATCATGTCTGCAGTCTCTGACCATCTTCTGTAGTATGTTTGCAGTATCTGACCATCTCCTGTACCATGTTTGCAGTATGGCTGGGGGCTCTTTCTAACAGACTCTCTAACAGAAGCCCTCTCTGTGTTTATTAGAGAGACCTACTCCCAGATCCAATTAGAGTACTCTGCTTCTCTTCCTGTATTTTGTTTATTAAGAGATCGTGGGAGGATCCCTGGGTAATGCATACTCCTTAGGGGAGCATCTCTGTGTTTTGAGTCATTGCCATAGAAACGTTTGTAAAGGGGAGGGGCTAGTAAGATGACCATGCCCACGCGGGGTACCAGAAATATTTCTGCACCCAGGCGCTGTGACCCTAGAATCGGCCCTGACTGCAAGTAATCGGCACATATAGTTACAGCTCGGGTCATTAAACACATCGGGGTATAGACATGTGCAATTTGTTTTAGTCCGAATATAAATTTGGACTAATTTTTGGTTATTCAGAGAATCAGATGTATCCAAATCTCCGAATGAAATAGTAACAAATTTTGTATATTCAATTTGTAACGAATTCCAAATTTTTGGAACGATTCGAATTTGGATCGGTCGACAAATGATCGCTGGTTGTTAAAGAGGAAGTGTAAGGAACCTTCTCGAGCCATTGGACGGCCTTTGCGCGGGCGCACGTAGCTCGCGCGCTCCTGTGCACGTGCGCGCCGGCAATGGCGGCAATAGCGGCCATTTAAGCAGACAGCACCAGGAAGCAAGTGCTGTCCATTCTACAGCGTTTGTGTGTTCCGGAAGCGACCTGTTATCTTGATTGTCTGTATGTTCCTGTGACCCGGCTTGTCTTGACCCTGCTGTTGATCTCCGCCTGCACTGACCTCAGCTTCCATGACCTCTCTTCTGCCTGTTCCCTTGTACCTCACTGCCCAACTGTTAACAAACTCTGCCTGTACCCGACTACTCTCCAGCCTGATCCTTCTGTACTGCTCCTCCAGCCTATTACCGACCCGGCCTGCATCACTACGCTTCTGCTTGCATGAGCTCCACACGGACCAGCACACTACCACCAGTGACCCAGTCCAACCCTTGTGCCTCCCTGCACTCCTGAGCCCCTGTCTACTCTATCAGGGGTTCCCGAATCAGGGTCGTAAGAGAGGTTGCCCACTGCATAAGTCAGACTCCACCACCAGGTACGTGACAGCAACGGACAGCCATGTCTGAGTCTGCGCAGGGGCCCTCTCCAACGAAGGACCGAATGGAAAGTAAAGTCCTGGAACTGTCCATGTCAGCTGCACCAAGCTCCGACCAGTCTGCGGGTTGTGCCATCATCAGACAAAAGTAAAAAACAAAAAAGGTTCCAAGCTCAACTTGCGGACCAGTCTGCCACCAAGCCAAATTTACCTGTCTAACAGTCCAGCGTTTAAAAGACAGGGGATTGGTTACACACATTTGCAAGTGTATGTGTAAGCTGCAGGCCACGACAAGGCTCCCTGTATACTGCAGACCTAGCTCTATATATAAGAGGCTTCACAGTGGAAGCACATACAATTGAATGGATAGATGAAGGACAGGTGACTGGAGGAGCCCAACCCTCCTTAAAGGTACATGACCAGACACCCAGCCGTGGCCCCATGGCGGCTGCGGCACTGGTATGGTACCAAAAGTAGTGACTACACAAAAAACAAGGTCACTGTCCCCCATCTATAACTGGCCACTACAGCAAGGAGCTCTCTGGAAAGGCAGATACAGACAAAAGTAAAAAACAAAGGTTCCAAGCTCAACTTGCGGACCAGTCTGCCACCAAGCCAAACCTACCTGTCCAACAGTCCAGCGTTTAAAAGACAGGGGATTGGTTACACACATTTGCAAGTGTATGCAAATGTGCTCCAGAGAGCTCCTTGCTGTAGTGGCCAGTTATAGATGGGGGACAGTGACCTTGTTTTTTGTGTAGTCACTACTTTTGGTACCATACCAGTGCCGCAGCCGCCATGGGGCCACGGCTGGGTGTCTGGTCATGTACCTTTAAGGAGGGTTGGGCTCCTCCAGTCACCTGTCCTTCATCTATCCATTCAATTGTATGTGCTTCCACTGTGAAGCCTCTTATATATAGAGCTAGGTCTGCAGTATACAGGGAGCCTTGTCGTGGCCTGCAGCTTACACATACACTTGCAAATGTGTGTAACAAATCCCCTGTCTTTTAAACGCTGGACTGTTAGACAGGTAGGTTTGGCTTGGTGGCAGACTGGTCCGCAAGTTGAGCTTGGAACCTTTTTTGTTTTTTACTTTTGTCTGTATCTGCCTTTCCAGAGATCTCCTTGCTGTAGTGGCCAGTTATAGATGGGGGACAGTGACCTTGTTTTTTGTGTAGCCATCATCACCCTACCCACCGAGCCAGAGGTGCCGTTACCTGAATGGTTCTCAGGGGACCGTAGGAAATTTCGGGGTTTTGGCAGCGCCTGTGAACTGTATTTCGCACTGCAACCCTGCACCTTCTCCTCGGATGCTACAAAGGTGAGGCTGTTTATCTCTCTCCTACGGGATGAACCCCAGGCATGGGCCCACCGTCTCCTGGAACAGAAAGCCCCTGAAATAGCTGATCTGAACCTCTTTTTGCGGGCCATGGCGTTACTCTATGAGGACCCCCACTGGGCCCCAACTGCAGAGGCAGCTCTCCATGCCCTCCAGCAGGGTCACCGCACGGCGGAAGACTACATTGCGGAGTTCCGGCGTTGGGCTGCTGACACAGCGTGGAATGACTCGGCCCTCCACTACCAATTCCGGTTGGGCCTGTCTGAGCTGCTGAAGGATGAATTGGCTCGAGTGGGGACACCCCAATCCCTCGAGGCCCTGATTAACCTGGCCATCCAGATTGACCACTGTCTGCGGGAAAGCAGGGCCGAGCGAGCTGCAGGAAACCAGCCGGAGCTCATGCGTACTGAGCACCCACGCACACCACTTACCCCCAAAGAGAGACACAGGCGTCTCAACCACAACCTGTGCCTGTATTGTGGAGGTTCTGGGCATTGTGTCCAGTCGTGCCCAGCTAAGGGTCCCATCTCCCCCGAGGGAGTGTTCCTGTCCTTGCCCGACAAGGCAACTCATCTGGTGCTTTCCCTGTCTCTACAACTCCCCAAGGGGAGTATCCAAGTCCTAGCCATCCTGGACTCAGGCATCTGCAGCTGCTTTGTGGACCTATCCTTTGCAGCACAACACCAGATTCCCCTTAGACCCAAGGCACACCGCATGGTCATCTGCCTGGCCAACGGATCAATCATCAAGTCGGGTACAGTTACCCATGAGACCATTCCCCTCCTCACCAAGACTGTTACTGGCCATTCTGAGTACCTGCTCCTAGATGCTATTGCTTCCCCGCTCTTCCCAGTTATCCTCGGCCTCCCATGGCTGCGGGCACACTGCCCCGACATTAACTGGGCCACAGGGGACATTCGGTTCACATCCATCTACTGCCAGCATCACTGCCTACAGCAACCCCAAGAGCCTCCCTTCTCTGTCCTATGTCTGGATTCTGACCCTGACCAGGAAACCTGAGATGCAGTCCCCCCCAGCTTATCATGATTTCCTGGATGTATTTAGTAAGAAGGGGGCAGACAAGTTGCCACCTCACCGGGCCTATGACTGCCCCATCGAACTATCGCCAGGTGCAGAAGTACCTTTCGGCAGGATTTACCCGCTTTACGAGGGAGAGATAAAGGCCCTCAAGGCTTATCTAAATGAAAATCTAGAGAAGGGTTTTATCTGCCCATCCATGTCCCCTGCTGGAGCGGGAATATTCTTTGTTCAGAAGAAAGACCGGTCTCTGAGGCCGTGTATCGACTACCAGGACCTCAACAAAATTACCATCAAAAACCGCTACCCCTTACTAGGGGTGCGCATCTTCACTGGTCTCCCGATTCGATTACGATTATCTGGTCAACGATTCGATTAGATTCCTCGATGCATCATGATTAGGATACAGGGGAGGGTGGGAACTGAAGGATGGAAGAATTCATGAATAAGAAAGGAAACATGGGGGAGTCTGGGGATAGAGATGGAGGAATCTATGGACAGGAATAGAAGGATGGGAGAGTCTGGGGATGGAGGTATCCATGGATAGGAACAGAAGGATGGGAGAGTCTGGGGATGGAGGTATCCATGGATAGGAACAGAAAGGATGGGAGAGTCTGGGGATGGATATGGAGGAATCCATGGACAGGAACAGAAGGATGGGGGAGGGTAGGGAATGATAGGTATAGAGGGGTGTGAGTGGTGGTGTGGGTGATGCTAGGTGATGGATGTTAGTGGGTGGGTGTAGAGGGGTGTGGGTGGTGATGGGTGTAGAGGGGTGTGGGTGGTAGTGAGGGGTGTGGGTGATGATGGGTGTAGAGGGGTGTGGGTGGTAGTGAGGGGTGTGGGTGATGATGGGTGTAGAGGGGTGTGGGTGATGCTTGTTGGTGGTGATGGGTGTGGGTGGTGGTGGTGGCCTGGCACCCCCCATGTTGATGGCATGTTTTGTAGAACAGAAATGCACTTTAGAAAGTTCCTGCTGTGGTGACAATTTACATTTTTTAATTTACTACCATTTTTATTCCTGGTGTACAGGACAGTAAAACTGGCTACACACTATACAACTTTCTTCCTTTAGATTTACCAAAACCATATAATAAAACCTAAACACTTTCAATTTGTATGCAATCAGGCAGGCCCTTGCACTACATAGTTGAAGGTAAATCTAAAGGAAATCAAACAACAAAAGTTGTATAGTGTGTATCCAGCTTTAGGCCCTTTTTACACTTGTGTGACGTGATTTTACCGCTTTGTTTCAGCGATTTTCCTGCAATTTAGGATCAGTACGACTTTGGTCCAACTTGCAACTTTAGCACAATGAAAACATATTACAAAGTCGTACAGTAATTGTACAGAATTCTCATCTATATTATTCAGGGGTGATTTGCATGCGACTTTGAGGGTTTAACATTGAAGTCCTTGGACCTCAAGTTGCATCAAAGTTGGGCCAAAGTAATGCAGGGACTACTTTGAAGTCGGCACAACTTAAAGTCGTACAGATATGAACGGAAATAATGGGGGACGGCTTGTCATGCGACTTTGCAAACTCAAGTCGCAGGACAAGTCACATAAATGTGAAAGGGGCCTTAGAGAGAGAACCTCAGAGACACAGACAGCAATACAAACTTAACTGTCATTCCAGCCCTTCACCATTCTTTTTGTAATTCTTTATTTTCTGAATGTTGCAATTCACAGTTTAACAGAGCTATAGACGGACATAACATGGTCAGCATTTAGTGCAAACAGTGAAAATCTCCCGTTAAAGTTCGTGAGGCAACATACTCAATAAAGCAGTCTGCATAGTCAGGTAAAGATATCCAGTATGAAAATGCGCTATAGTTAACCAAATATGTGTGATGAGTGCAAGTGTGAGCGACCACTTACTCTAGCTCATGAATTGACCACCGTGCAACAATGTTTTTTAACAAAATCATATTCTTTGTACCAGCAGGAAGGCCTCCCAGTGGCCAGCTGTGACCGGGGTGGGGAGAGGGTAACTGGGCCAATGTCGGACCGGATATTCTATGTTCGCACCCAGAACCGAGCCCAGTAAACAAAAAACGGGTAGAAATTGTGCAGGGAATGTAGAAGGAAGGTTGAAGGAAGTAGATGTGAAGAAAGGAAAATGGAACTGAGAATCCCACATAGGGGGAACAGGAATGAAAGTAAGCACAGGGAGAAAAACCCCTCGCCCAGGGAACGTGGCCAACCCCAGGGGCTCAACTGGATTGCACAGCCCCCTCAAGGTAGGCATCGGTGAAGACAAAGTGTTGCCATGGTCTCCAATTGTCGCGAAAGACCTCCTCTCTGTTATACAATGTAGCAGTGAGATCCTCCATGTCCCTGAGTTCATTAACTTTGGAAAACCACGAGGATTTAGACGGCAGGTTCTCCGATCTCCAGCATAGGGGATGCATGCCCATAAATCCTAGTAAATAGTTTGCATTTAAGTTTTTTGCCCCCATATGCATTACTTTACATTTCTCCACATTAAACTTCATTTGCCATTTGTCTGCCCATTCCATTATTTTATTTAGGGCCCTCTATAAAATTCCTGCTGTGAGCTTATTGCTCTGGTTATTTTTGTGTCATCCACAAAAATGGAGACCAAGCACTTTATCTCATACTCTATATCATTTAAAAATAAGTTGAATAGAATTGGCCCCAACAACGAACCCTGGGGTACTCCACTCACCACTCCAGACCAGACTGAGGACTTGTTATTTATCACCACCCTTTGGACACGTCCCTGTAACCAGTTTTTTACCCAAGCACAAACCTTTGGGTCCATGCCCATAGATCCTAGCTTGTAGATTAAGCGCTTGAGGGGGACTGTATCAAAATCCAGATACACCACATCCACAGGCCTCCCCCTATCCAGATTGCAGCTCACTTCCTCTTAGAATGTTAGCAGATTGGTCTGACAAGAACAACCTTTTGTAAACTCATGCTGATTTTTACTAATGCTACCTTTTTCTTCAGTATATTTTTGCATATAGTCCCTAATCATCCCCTCCAATAATTTACCCACTATTGATGTTAGGCTAACTGGCCTATAATTCCCAGGAATATGTCTCTGCCCCTTTTTGAATATTGCTACCACATTGGCTTTTCTCCAATCCGCTGGTATCAATCCTGTCCCTTTACTGTCCATAAAGATTAGAAAAAATGGCCTGGCTATAACTTGGCTGAGTTCTCTAAGGACTCTTGGATGTAAGCCATCTGGTCCTGGTAATTTATTTGTGTTAAGTTTATTAATTTCTTCCCTGACTCCATCCTCTGTTAGCCACGAGGGTATGTCCGTTGTTGTGTCACTAACAGTACAGTTGCGGTCAGTAAACTCTTGTTTTTCTTGCATAAATACTGAGGATAAGAAGGCATTTAGTACAGTTACTTTCTCTGTGTCATCTATAACCATCCTCCCATCCTTCTCTTTTATGTGTACAATATGTTCTGATTTTATCTTTTTACTGTTAATATAGCTACTTTATTCTGCTATGTGTTTCTTGTAATCATTTTTAGACACCCTGATTGCGGTTTTACACTTCTTATTGCATACCTTATAGTGCTGGAATGCTAAAGGTGACCCGTTCCCCTTAAATTTTTTACAGGTCGTAGTTTTCTTCTTAATGAGTCTTTAAAGCGGAGTTCCACCCAAAAGTGGAACTTCTGCTTTAAGTGTTGATGACCCCCTGACATGCCACAATTGACATGTCATTTTTTGGGGGGGCGGGGACCCTGTTTTCACAGGATCCCAGGTCCCACTTCCTCACCTAGCTCCGCGGAGCCAGAAGAAAGTTCACCTCTCCCCCTTCCCGGCGATCTTTTGGGACACGTCACAGGTCCCAGAAGATGCACCGGCCATTCACAGTGCGCGGCGCGGCTCGCGCATGCGCAGTGTGCACCCAGCTTAGAAGCCAAAGCCGGTGCCCACACTTGTGATGCCGGCGCCACACGAAGGAGGGGGAGAACAGCAAAGCGACGGGCAGCCGCATTGCTGGAGCGCGGGACAGGTGAGTGTCTGATTATTAAATGTCAGCAGCTAAACTTTTTGTAGCTGCTGACTTTTAATAGGAAGGAACTCCGCTTCAACAACCGATGACTCATTAGCTGTCAGCAGGCTTCCCCACTGACAGCTGAAAAAAACAGCGTGGAGTCCCCCCCCCCAACTCATACCAGGACCAGTATGGATTTTAACCACTTAGCCACCGGAGCCCTTTTTTACATTTGTCGTTTAAAAAAGTTTTTTCTCAAGTCGTCTTCCAGGACAGCCTCTGAGACCTTGGGCTCCTCCCCTCCGGACAGGAAACACATCCCCAATTTTAAATAAAAGGCAGTCCTCCAGGCTACATACCTCAGTATTTGTGTTTCCTCCGGAAGGATAGGTCGCACATCAGAAGCCTTTAGGAGCCCCAAGTCTCAGAGGTTGACCGGAGGGGTTCTGGAGCATTACGGTACCCTTTTTGAGCCCGCACGATCCCTCCCTGGAGAAGGGAGAAGGGCTGTGACTCAGCCGCCTTCAAACCTCGGGGAGAGGTAGGACTGCAGATGGTTAGCTGCCAGCTGTCCATTCCGTTGGGTCTGGGGAGCCGGCTCAGATGCACCTTGTGGTGAGGAGGCGTCCCGGCGCGTCATTCCCGGAGGAAGGGGCGGGAACGTTCCCATGCTGGCGACCGGAAGTTACATAGGTAGCTTAAGCCGGCCGAGTGACATCATCTGCAGGCGCCAATGAGGTGTGGCTAGCCTCATTTAAATGGCGCAGACAGCGGGAGTAGGGCTGCTGGTGGTTCAGTGTCGCACAGCCAGGCTGCAGTCAGACACCGGAACAAGCAAGCATGGAAGCTCCAGCATGTGCTCAGGAACCAACAGCTGCAGGCACCAGCTCCTCTCAGGTAAGCAGGGGACCAGGTCCTTATTGCTGTTACCTTGAGAGGTTATTCTGAACTATGGGCTAGACAGACTAGTCTCAGTTCTGGAGCACTTTTTTCTTATTGCATGTTGTGCCACACGGAGGTGTGGAGGTACAGACCAGCCTTGATGTTTTATGCCTTGTCTCCCTACTTTACATAGGTTAAAGCTCAGGAGAAGATGGAGGTGGCAGGCCCCAAAAGAAAATGTGCGGTGTGTGCGGCCAGGTTAAGCTCTACATGGGAGAAACCATTGTGCCACAGCTGTGTAGATAGCCTAGTGAGAGACGAATCTACTACAGCATGTTACAAAATTTTGGGTTCAGTGAAGGATGAGTTGGTCTCAACTTTTAAATCCTTCAGAGGCCTAATTGAAAAACTGCAGGTCCCTACAGTCCCTGTCAGGCCTATCCTCACCAGAGGGGAGGAGGATAGTCCAGAAGAGGATCCTAGATCCCAGGGCTCTTCAGAAGCGGAGTCTGGCTCTGAAGATGAAAGACGGGATACGGAACCATCAAGGGGCTCTAGATACAAATTGTCTTTAGAGGATGTAGACGACCTGCTAAAAGCTATTTACAACACTCTTGAAATAGAAGAGGAGAAGGTACTGTTGTCCAAACATGATCTAATGTATGAAGGATCACAGACAACAAAGCCAAGAGTGTTTCCGGTCCATAAATCCCTGCAAGAATTAATCAGGGTAGAATGGCAGGATCCAGAAAGGAAACCATTTTTTCAGGAGGTCTGAAAATGCGGTTTCCTTTTGAAGAGGATCCGTCCAAACCTTGGAATAAGATTCCTAAATTGGACGCGCCCCTTTCCAAAGTTTCCAAGAAGTCAGACCTTGCATTTGACGACATGGGAACCCTAAAGGATCCAATGGACAAAAGAGGAGATGTTCTGCTACGCAGGGCGTAGGAATCTACCTCTTTGAGTCTAAAGCCTGCGCTAGCAGCAACGTGTGTAGCCAGAAATGTAGATATCTGGCTTACACAGCTCCAAACACACCTGTTGGCTGGTAAGTCCAGGCAACAGATCTTGAAGTCATTCCCGCTACTATTTAAGGCAGTTGGGTATCTGGCGGATGCCTCGGCAGAATCAGTGAAACTGGCTGCCGGATCGGCTGCCCTGGTAGAGGAGAAAACAGGTAACCTAGGAAATCCCAAGGGTACAGCAGTTT
>BLSH010041018.1:666546-681189 GCA_018402905.1 Glandirana rugosa | reverse complement strand
AGAAGTACACATGGGATAGCACAAAGGGAGCAAATGAACCAAATAATGAGGCAGATACCAAAATTAAACAAATAACCATTTATTAAATATTTGGTGGTTTAACAATTTCTTTGGCCACGGTGTTCAACCCAAGGGGTAACCTTAAACATTTTGAATAATTTTTTTTTTTTTCAAATATAATGTTTATTGAGAAGGTAGAGATCTGATACAAGAAAATACATTACATTCCATTGCAGATCATTATGGTTTATTACAAGGTGAATGGTGGGTCAACAGTCTTCCCATGGCCTTGAGGTATTGTCATCTCATATATGTGTTGTCTAGATGCCACTGACCCTATATTCCAATCACCTGTTAGTTTGAGCTATTCAGCATGGTATAGTAACAGATCACTTCCCCTTATTTTTATTTAGTAAACATAACTCTGGGATATGCTCTATATAACCTAAATCCATATGCATCCCAGGGATGGAGAGTCGAGAGAGAAAGAAAGAGGGGGGAGGGGGGGAAGGGAGGGGGGGGTTGTGCGAGACCCGGGTTTCTTCAGGTCAGTAGTCGTTTTCACCTCGGCTACGTGTTCAGAAGTGATAAACCTTCATCTGATAAGATGAATAGGTTCCACAGCCTCCACATTTTGGAGTATTTTTCAGTTTTATTCTGAGCTGTCAAGATCAAATCCTCCATCTTGTTGATGTCTTCCACTTTGCGCAGCCAGCTTCCCACACTGGGGGGAGTCTGTTTCTTCCACATTGTGGGGATGCATGCTTTGGCTGCGTTCAACAAGTGGCGGATTATCGATTTCCGGTATTGTGCGGTAGGGATGTTTGTGGCCTGAAGAAACATAAATGCTGGGTCGTCTGGTAGCTCGTGGTCTGTGAACTTCTGTGTTATGATGCGTACTGTTGTCCAGAAGTGTCGGAGGGCCGAGCAAGCCCAAAAGATGTGTAGGAGTGTGCCTTCCTCTGTCTGGCATCGCCAACAGCGGTCTGAAGTGGACGGGTAGCACTTTTTAAGTCTCTGGGGAGTATAGTACCATCTAGTTAGTATCTTGTAGTTGGTTTCTTGTGCTTTGGTACATGTTACGGACTTAAGTGAGAATTGCGTGATTATCTGACGTTGGGTGGCTGTGAAGGTGTGCCCCAGGTCTCTTTCCCATTGTTGGAAAAAAGGTAAGTTGGGTGTTTCGTCGGGAGTGTTGATTAACATGTACGTTTTGGACAAAACCTGAGTGAGTGTCCCTACTCCCGAACAGTAGCCTTCAAGTGTAGTTAGGTCTCGTACAAACCGATGTGATTCTGGGAGAGAATGTAAAAAATGGTGCAGTTGTATTGCGTTCCAAAATGGGATCTGAAATTGTCCCTGCGGCTCTGTCAGTTCTTGTAGTGAGGGCCAACCATTTGTCTTCGCAAAATGAGAGACAGTGGTGAGACTCTTACCTCGCAAAGCCTGAAATGAGGCCGTACCCAGGCCCGGGGGGAATGCTGGGTTTCCCAAAATCGGGAGAAGTGGAGAGTCTGAGGTGGTGAGAGCCATTCGAAAAGCCACCTGATGGCTTATTCGTAAAGTGTTGCCTATTGTGACGTGAGATTTCATCAAGGGCGTCAAAGAGTCAAAACACCACAGGGCACCCTGCAGGGGGACTGGGACCTGTGACTGTTCTATTTGTACCCATAGTTTCTTACTAGCGTGTCTCCCCCAGTCAATGATTCTGCCTAGATGGACCGCCCTATAGTAGTTTCTGATATCTGGCAGAGCTAGTCCCCCCATGTGTTTAGGGAGTGTCAGGTAGCGTCTTGCAATGCGAGGCTTCTTTTTGGCCCAGATAAAGTTTATGAATAGAGAATGTACTTGCCGAAAATAGTTGTTAGGTATGTGTATCGGTAGGGCTTGGAGTAGGTAGAGAAACTTCGGAAGGATGCTCATTTTAAGCAGGTTACATCTGCCAAACCAGGAGTGTAAACCTTCTGACCATTTCTCCAGCAGTGATTTAGCTGTTGTCAACAGGCGTGGGAAGTTGAGGTCAAACGTGTGTCTCACCTCCTTTGGAATTTGGGTGCCTAGGTATCCAAGGGCTTCAGATTCAGATTCATATTAAGTCCCATCGCCACTGACTTTTCAAAGTTTCATCAGATTGAGCAGGGATATCACTGGATTGGTGAGTGTAAACAGGAGGTCGTCTGCATATGCCGAAACCTTCTGTTGTGTGTTCCCAGTCACCAGGCCCGGTTTCTTCTGATCGTGCATAGAAACGGTTCCAGTGCCAGCGCGAACAGGAGTGGCGACAGTGGGCAGCCCTGTCGCGTACCGTTCGTTATGGCAAAGGGGTCTGACAACAGACCGTTTACTTTCACTTGGGCTGTTGGGTGTAAGTACTTGAATAATTTTAAATGAAATTAAGCCATTCCGGCTATTAACCACATAACAGTAAATCAAGACACGGTGTCCACCCAGACTATCCTGGACGACTACTCCCCATTGGGAAACACCATGACCGTTAACAAGCCTTTGAAAACAGGGAGGGAGGGTGGGGGTCACTGCTCCTTCCACACCCGCGGTGACTGCAGCCTGAAGTACACTTCAGTCTTTAAATCAGCTCCCAGTGCGCGGGAGCCACAGCCCGCCGTTTCTCTCCAATCATGCACCTGTTGCTGTGCAGAGCGGAGCGGCAATAGCCAGTAGCAACCTGCAAAACAAGAGGGAGGGGGTGGAGACAAACCTGGCCCCTTTGAGCCATCCCATGGGGTGCCGCTAAACACTAGGGACCCATATATGGGATAGCACAAAGGGAGCAAATGAACCAAATAATGAGGCAGATACCAGAATTAAACAAATAACCATTTATTAAATATTTGGTGGTTTAACAATTTCTTTGGCCATGGCAATTTCTTTACCCAAGGGGTAACCTTAAACATTTTGAATAATTTTAAATGAAATTAAGCCATTCCGGCTATTAACCACATAACAGTAAATCAAGACACGGTGTCCATCCAGACGACTACTCCCCACCAGTAGCGGCCGGCAGAACACATGCCGACTGTGACCCCCCCAACACCGTGGCCGATTCAATTAGACTCTGTAGGCCCATATTAAAGACATCCAAACCGATGTCCGAAAGATGAACCAGATCAGATCTGAAAAGGCCTGGAAGAAATCCTTCCAGCTCGATATGTCTGTAAGATAAACCTCCCGAAGCAACTAAAAAATTGTGCACTGTCCTATTCAGCCGCCTTCTAATCTTATCCAAATAAAATAAGTTGCCCGAGGGGGACCATAAGAGTCTTGGAATCATTTCCGAAAAAGCAAAGACCGTGTTAGAGAAATAAAAGCTTAAACGAATATAAATCCCTCTTAATTTCACACAAGAGATCCCAAGTTTTAATCTCCCCCACATTGTTAGCCCCGACGTGCAAGACCAACACATGAGGGGAAGGCCAAACAGTTGATAAGTAGAGCAAATGGTCTCTCAAATTGCGCCACCGAAGGCCTCTTACTCCTGACCAGAAAATTACATGTTTGTTAGTGTCCTAAATTTGTGGAATAGATCCTGACCTCTGCTCTCTTTCTGGCCCAAAAAATATAGGAATGTCCTACAATCCAGGTCCTGACTGTAGATGAATCTGAAAGAAAGTAGTCATACGATTAATAATTCCGGGCGAATGTACGACTTGTATCTATCACTGTCCCAACGCGCCACCCGTTTGAGTTCCTCCTGAGAGAAACCAAAAGCATTGGCCATCGTTGCTGCCCCTATCCAAAAGGAATGAGACGAAAACTTAAAACCCCCCAAATTAAGCCTTCTTAAGCAAGAGGAAAGGACAGCTGAAAACTGGTATCTAGTCAAAGAAGTTAAATTCTCATGAACAAAAAAGGAACCACTGCATTCCGGTCTGACCCCTAGATAATTTCGAGTATGCTGCACAGGGCAACAGTCTAAATCCGGAGACCCATGAAGGGTGACCCTCTGCCCTTGGCCAAAGATATCCGTTTTTGATCTCCTTATAAAAACATTAATAGAGCCATCTTGAATAACTATGTGCGAAAACAACAGAGAGGAACCAGAAGATTTATTAGGAGCCATGAATTCGCCAATCCTCAAGGCCCCAAAAAAGGCTACTGAAAAGGCTGATCTAAAAAGTAATAATTCAAAACGAGAAAAGCAGACCTGAACCAATACCTCCAACAGCCTGCTTAATAATTCAAAAGAAATCGGGCTTCTTTGATCCAACACTGGGCGAGATCTCCTAAACCCTTTCAGGACTTGATTTACCTGAAAAAAGGCGGGCCAATGAAAAGAAAATCATCTAAATAATGCAAACATCCCCCTGAGGGAAAGGACTCTGAAAAAACGAATTGAAGAAAACTCGAAAACTCCTCAAAATAAAAGCAAGAAAGAGAAAAGCCCATCGGCATACATTTGTCAGAGTAAAAACGATTCCGAAACTGAAAACCTAATGAATTAAAGCGTCATCAAAACGTCTCAATAACAAGAGAGCTTCATCGAAGGAAGCATATGATACCTGAGCTCCAGAGTCCGACACCTCATTGTTGAGGGATTCCCCAGGGGAATAAGAAAGGTGGTGAATTAGCCGGAAGGAATTCTGCTCTTTCTTGGGAACCAAACCTAAGGGAGAAAGGCGAAAATTAGAAAAAGGAGGGGATACAAATGGACCTGCTATTCGACCCTCTTTCAACTCCTTCTTGATTTTACTGTCCACAACTTCAGGATGAAGAAATACAGAACGTAAATTTTTTACCTTCTTACACCCAATACCCATAAATTGTGGTACCAAAAACCCCTCTTCAAAACCCTTGCGCAAAAGATCCGCCATCCTGGGGTTTGGATAACGATCTAACCATGGGGACATTTCTGCTAGGTTCATTGGTTTCCCTGGCTTTTGTTACCAGCATCTCGAGACTGAACTGGATTCGCTGCCCCGGCAGCTTTACGGTAGCATCTGTTAGCTGGATGTGATCCCGCACAATAAGAGCAGTCATGTTTGTATCGACAATTGGATGCAAACCTACACTGCCCTTCATTAAAGGCAAAACAGAATCCCTAACAAAAGGAACTCTGTCCTGTGTTCACCACTTTAGGGGCGAACAGTGGCTTCTGGGGCAACATTAAATTTAACCACCGGCCCACATCTTTAACACCCCATCGCAATGATGGGTGGACCGCTAATTTCTGTCTAAAATTCTCATCGTAAATGAACCATGCTGATCCATCAAAGTGCCTAAAGGCTTCAGCGATAATATATCTAGGTGCTGGAATAAGCCAGAGCACCTATCCGGAAACCGTTCTCCCAAAACTGCTGCGTAAATGCAAAAGGCTTGCAGCCAATTCTGAAAGGCTCTAGGTATAGGTCTCCTTCTATTCTCCTCCGACCTCTCCTCTACCTTCCTCTCAGCTTTAACTAAAAACTCTTTAGATGCTGGAAGTAATGATAACATATCGACAAATTCACCCCTCCAAATTTTCTCCTTTACCACTGTCGAGAGATGATACCCTAAAGGAGAGATTTCGCAAGGTAATGCCTCTTTAAGGCACGATTCAGCTACAGAGTTCTGAGCCCCTTTAATATCCAGCTATGCACTAGCTGCCTGTGCCCCTTTAAAATTCTCAATTATAACAGATAAAGATTTAAACAATTTACTCAAATAATTACCATTATTCACAGAATGCTCACCACCACTTGGGGGCGCCTGATGCCCCCTGCTAGCTGGCATTGCTGTTGGCTGAGTGGCAAAACTCATTGAGCCAGGGAGCCCCTCTCCATAGGAACCTGCAGCATTACTGCCACCTGGCTGAGGAGACGCATCCCTCTTCTGCCTTTTCTTCCTCCTCTGCGGCTGGCAGCGCAGACCACACATCATCTGGGCTGGCTCCAGCTTGTCAGTGCCTGCTTGTGCCTACCCACTTGGCGGAGAGACACTGCCGCTGTCCCCCAGACACCGCAGAAGCCATTCTTCTCTACCAGCGCCCTCAGCCTTTTCAATAAGGCGACGAAGCAACTCTTCTCTTCTTCCAAGTGAGCCGCGCTTCATGTTGGTTGCTGCTCCTTCCACACCCGCGGTGACTGCAGCCTGAAGTGCACTTCAGTCCTTAAATAGGCTCCCAGTGCGCGGGAGCCACAGCCCGCCATTTTTCTCCAATCATGCACCTGTTGCTGTGCAGAGCGGAACGGCCATAGCCAGTAGCAACCTGTAAAACAAGAGGGAGAGGGAGGGGGTGGAGACAAACCTGGCCCCTTTGAGCCATCCCATGGGGTGCCGCTAAACGCTAGGGACCCATACATTAGTGCAGTGTCATAATGAAGAAGTACATTTTGGTGCAGTAGTGGTGTGAAGCAGTACACATCTGTGCAGTGGTGGTGTAGTGAAGTACACATTAGTGCAGTACTGAGGTGAAGAAGTACACATCTGTGCAGTGGTGGTGTAATGAGGAAGTACTCATCGGTGCAATGGAGGAGTGAAGAAGTACACATCAGTGAAGTGGTGGTGTAATGAGGAAGTACACATCGGTGCAGTGGTGGTGTAATGAGGAAATACACAACAGTGCAGTGGTGGAGTGAAGAAGTACACATCAGTGTGCAGTTGTGGTGTAATAGCAAAGTACACATTGGAGCAGTTGTGTAATGAAAAGGTACACATCAGTGAAGTGGTGGTGTAATGGGGAGCTACACATCGGTGCAGAATTTTGAAGTGAAATGTATCTGATGATTGCCTACATCCCTAAATTGCTTGTACATGGAACAGAAACCCGCATAAATGGGACTTTAAATGGCAACAGTACTATTGCATAATGAATTGTAATTTGGAGTACTTTATATAAAAATATACAAAAAATCTTTATTATGTCACAAAATATAAAAACATACTATACAAAGCTGAAAGGGTTATTCAAAGATAAGGATTACAGAAATACATCACAAAATTTTCATTGGAACATGTCAAGCATAGAGCTCCAGATATTGCACACCAAACGCGTTTCGAAATTTGCTTTTACAATCCTCTTCAGGGGTCTATAGAATGTAAAGAACAGGGAGCTATGTTCTGTTCGAAAGTGATTAAAATGGAAAGAATAGCCAAGAACAGGGAACAGGGACAAAAATGTGGTATTGTACATCACAAATACACAAGATCTTTTTTTCATTATTATTATTAAATCAAAAAGGCATGACATGCAGTGCAAATTAAATGCTAACATCAGCTGAAATTTGGCATCAAATACTTAAAAAAGAGAAAAGAAACAAATGTGCAACAGTGGAGTATGTCAACCATGACAATTACTCCAGCTAGAAGTGACCTCTTGAAGTGGCCACTGTAATACTTTTGGTTATATACACCATTACAAGTTAAACTTGGATATGAACATGAAAAATAAATAAAAATGTTTTAAAAAATTATAAAAATATATAGTCCAGTTTGCGTTAGTTTCCACAATATCAACACAGGCAAGAGCACAGAATTGGGCCAAAAACATAGAAAAGAGCACATTCAACAACTCTAGTAGGCCATACATTTACAAAAAAGCATTTCAATTTTTATGAATGTATGGCATGATGGATTTAGTAAAGGAGCTTGGATTACCAAGCATCAGGAGACATACATTTTAGAAGGTAATTTAAATTTCAATGCCTTCAAATACAGAGTACTGTAAAAAAAATGTTGAATTAAAAAAAAAATTGCTAAAGAAAAATAACAAACATGTTAAAAAGTAAAATATTAGAAGGAAATGACTTTAAACAACTGACACATGCGATAAATTACCACATGAGAGAATGCAGTAGTTACAGAACAATTGAAAAAATACTGCATTCGTTATTTAACGCTAAATTCTTTAAATTGAACTTTCACAGCTGATTTACGCATTCATTATTTCACCGCATTTTATTTGCCGTTATTTGACTCTCAGTGAATTGACCCCGTTGTCTATGAAATCCCCTCTCTCCAAAGCTGGAGTTGGGTTTTATTTACAATGAGGGGAAAGGAAATAAATGTTCCATCCAGCACAAGGGCAGCTCCAGTAATGCTTGCAGCATAGCTTGTCTGTCGATATAGGCCTGCCTAGTTGCAAGAAGGTGTTGCCTGTGTTCCGACAGAATCGGCGACCTGTCAGATTTGGTAAGGGAAGTGATGTTCCGTCGCAGGCATCTTGGTATACACCCCACACTCGTCCACAGTAAGCCTACAGTTAGACGTTGGCAAGCCAGACATCCCAAGTCTCCCGTTAAGGTGCTGGAGTCTCCAGCATTTCGACTGCGGCTCCCTGACCCCCGGAGTGCGATCTCCCGGCTGCAGGGCCACTCTGCCAGGGGAGGGGTGGTATATGGAGGAACCAATATGTCCATTTCTTTCCTGCCGTGGCTGAATTCTGCTTCTCCTCCTCTCCCTCCTGCAGGCATCCAGCGGCGGCAGGAGAGAAATGGACACATCGGCTCCTCCATATGCCGCCCTTCCTATCCACTGGAGGGCCTTCAGGGGATTTGTGGGGGCACCTGTATGAATCTATGCAACCAGGACTGCCTCTGCTTTCCTCCCAGGAGCAGTGCAGTGCAGATTTTTCCCCCGATGTGTAGCCTTCTGTGGCTGGCAGACCCGATGGTCTATCTCACAGCCGGCAGTTTCCCCACAGACTGACCGAGCTGGTGAGCGGGGCGGGGCTGTGACCATCTTCACGTACACTCACATGTGGTTGCATGTTAGAGGAATGGAAGGAGGAACATACCCCGGGAGGCTTCACCTAAATCAATAAAGGAGAAAACCCTCCAATAAGGGACTTTAAAAGCATAAACGGACAAAAAGAGAGGTAAATACACCAATGGAGTATAAAAGTATTGAATTATGTTATAAAAATTCTAAAACAGCATCATTGAAAAGATGATTGTTAAAGGGCTAAGGTGTAGGTCTGTAGGAGAATAACAATTAGGCAGGCAGACATAAGAACAGATAGAAACACAGAGGCCTCTTGTACAGCAAGAAATTGGGTGAAACATGCAACGCGTTTTGAGATATTTGATGTAATAGACTCTTCTTCAGGGAGTTTCATGAGCTGTATAAGAGAGGCTTGTGTCCCATACTGCTGCTGGACAAAGCCCACTAGCCCGACATGCAGGCAAAAGGTGAAAGGGAAGGAAGTGGCTGGGGAGCCCTAAAAACAAGGTCCAATGCTAGTCCGTATAGCCGGCAAGGATGGATCAATCTTTTTAGAAAGTAAGAAGATTAATATGCATCCAGCCTAGAGAGATGGGTATGATCACTGAGGGTGCAGAAAGGGGGAGGGGGGCAATCTCCACCCAGTCAGGTCCAAGTTGCACAGAAAAAGATATGAATTAACTAACTGTATACGGTCTTCAACCAACCAAGGGTGAGCACCAAATCTGTGCGCATCTGCACAGTATACGCTATGTGGAGCCGGATTATAGGAGCATTAGGGAACAACACAGCCAGGAGCCACTACATGGCAGCTCAAAAAACAGTGTAATGCTGCCAAGACACCTCCATCGATATGGCAAGTGACTCCTGCATCAATTCTCTCCATCTGCAATACTTCAGCTCCCTAATGTGGTAAGTACACTTCATGCTGCTCTCTGCTCCTGCCCTTACTGTGCCCCCCCCCCCCTATACTGCCAGTGCTCACTGCTCCTCCTGCATACTGCTCCCCCTAAACTGAGCTTTTATACTGAAATACAGTAATTAGAAATCTGTGACACTGTTTTGGTGTTAAATTTGAAAAGCAGTGGCAAGGATGCTGATCTGACAAGTTTGCTTATGTAACAGAACACCTCTGCTTTTACAATTCAACATCAAAACAGTCTGATAGATTTAAACATACTTTATTTCAGTATATAAGCTAATTTACTGGTAAAAATAAGTGTGAAATGCAAGACTTCGGTGGGTGTAAAAAGATGTCTGCTTGCCGCCTTCTAACTGTAGGCTTAAAAAGGGAGTAAACTTGTTTTTTACTCAAATGGCTGGCAGGCAGGGTATTGATGACAGAAGAGACCCTATTGGCCCAGGGTCCTCTGGGCTGTATGTTCTATCTTTAATGTTTTTTTTTTCTCTTCCATACCCAGATCTTTACGTCCGGTCATTTAGGGGCTTTTTCTCATTCAATG
Organism: Glandirana rugosa; assembly: GCA_018402905.1. NCBI lineage: Eukaryota > Metazoa > Chordata > Amphibia > Anura > Ranidae > Glandirana > Glandirana rugosa. Next base: position 671,071 of record BLSH010041018.1, on the reverse strand, counting down.
ATCTAGGATTGATTATTATTCAACCACCGGTAGGTGTTCTTTTATTTGCTCCCTCTACCTATAGGGGAGGTTAGTATAGACAATAGTTTTATACCTGGTCTGTCTTGTGCAATATGATTACCCATTTTTTGGTACCTGTGAATTTTGAAGGTTTGTACAACGCGTCGCGATCTTTCTGTGGCAAAAGAAGCTTTATTTCATTTTGGAGCCCTTACATTGGTTGCCTATTTTAGGACGACCGGGAACTGGACTGATTTCGTTTTAGTTATGCTTACAGTGCCATTGGTATTGATTGCTACATTTTATATTATGTGTTGAACTTTTTATGCAATGGAATAAATACTCATTTTATTTATACTTCACTGTTTCATGTTTCTGCTTGGGAGACCACAGTGACAACCTATAAAGTCCCAACTTTCCTCTCTTTTTGGTTTTTGTTTGTACTTCCCCAGGGATGTGGCGTCACAACTAGCAATATTCACCTCTTACGTTTTTTGCATTCTTTGGGGTGGCAAACACCCACTTTTTTTTCCCCTTTTCAGAGGTTTGAATTACTCTTCCGTTCACTGACAGACGCAGCCTTCTTATGACACGTGGGGTCATGCTCATATCACTAGGAGTAGACTAGGCAAAAATAAAACAAAAGCATAGGTTGGCCCCTCCCAGGGCGCCGTCCTCACCTTAGCATATAATCCCCCTGCTCTGCATAGCACATCAGTTTTTAATTGCCTAGTGCAAGGAGTAGACCTGGTTCCCTATGGGATCTGCAGTCTCCTGAAGAATTTTTCTGATGAAGACTGCTATCAAGAAGCTGGCTGGTGGTATAGAGGATATCTAGAATCCAAAGCTTTCCCCAGTCCGGCCGACACTATGCGAGCTACCCTTAGCGGGCGCTGCATAGCGCCCGTTCCGTGCGGGCGGTCAGTGGCTAAAACCCACTAGAGCCCAGTGACTGGTTCGCCTGTCCAGGGGCCTGGCCAGCAGCATGCCTCTCTATGGGGAGGTAAGTCTGCTCCGGGTGGCTACCCGCTGCGTCCATCGGATTGGTGAGTGGACCCCTCTTCTGCCCTAGGGGCGTGGAGAGTGGGCACCTGGGCAGCTTCTGTGGTAGCCGGCCGGTGGGGGTCCGTTAGTAGGGACACACTGGGTGGTACCCCTTTGAGGATTATCTCCCGTCCCCCCCTCCCCCCCACTCCCCCTCCCCCCGCACCTTGCACTGACCGTTTGGAGCACTGCGTTAAGCGGTTCGCCACCATTTGGTGTGGATCACCGTACCTTGCACTGACCGTTCGGGGCACTGCATTAAGCGGTTCGCCGCCATTCGGTGTGGATCACCGCTCGTTCGCCGCCGACAGTGCCATTTTGCTATAAGCTCTGCTTGTGTTAATGGCAGCATCCATTTGTTGGGTAACCATGTGGTTTTCAGCCTGTCCTCTGTGGCCCCCAGTGGTCGTTTTTGTTATTACAGGAAGTGTTTTTAAAAACGGAAGTAGTACTTCCGGTTTCACTTGAAAAACATGGCTGACGCTCGGTGGTGCAGGCTCTTGGAGTGCAGTGGATTTTTGGGCATTGCTCATTCCGGTCACAGTGCTGAGGCATCTAAAACAGCAAGTATAGCTGGCTCTCCCTGGGTGCTGGTAGCGGTGGGTGCAATCCTCCCGGGTCACCCTGGCTGATTGGTGGGGTAGAGGTGGTGGTCACACAGTGGGGGTTGCCGGAAGGCTGGGATGTCAGAGGCCGGCAATGCTATGGCAGCAAGGACTGGACAAGAACCTGGCGTTAAGTACGCTTAAGGGTCAGATTTCGGCCCTGGCGGTTCTTTTTCAATGACCCTTGGCGTCTCATTCATTGATCCGTACATTTGTACAGGGGGTACGTCATGTGGCTCCTCGGATACGGTCGCCTCTGGCACCGTGGGATTTTAATCTGGTGCTTTCTGTACTGCAGAAACCACCATATGAAAAGATTAGGGACATTGCCTTGCGACTGTTGTCGCAGAAAGTGGCTCTTCTGGTCGCTGTCACATCCGCTAGGCGGGTGTCTGAGTTAGCAGCGTTATCCTGCAAGTCACCTTACTTGACGGAAGGGTCGCGCAAAGGCATGGCGGCCTCGTCAGCTACCATTTCTCGTTGGATCAGGTAGACCGTGAGATTCGGGGCAAGGTTCCCCCGTTTCCAGTCACGGCTCATTCCACCAGGGCAGTTAGTACTTCCTGGGCGTTTAGACACCAGGCCTCGGTGTCTCAGGTGTGCAAAGCGGCTACTTGGGCCTCAGTGCACACGTTTACTAAGTTTTACAAGATTGATGTTTCAGCATCTTCGGATGCTGCTTTTGGCCGCAAGGTATTACAAGCGGCAGTGTAGGCGCGATTTTCTGTTGGGTACAGTTGTTATTGTTTGCCCACCCCTCTTGTTTGGCACAGCTTTGGGACATCCCCAAGTGTCATAAGAAGGCTGCGTCTGTCAGTGAACGGAAGAGTAAAAGGGATTTTATTATAACTTACCGTAAAATCCTTTTCTCTGAGTTCACTGACAGACGCAGCACCCACCCCTCTGTGTTGAGTTTGTACGGCTTGTTACGACCTGATGTACTATGCAGAGCAGGGGGATTATATGCTAAGGTGAGGACAGCCCCCTGGGAGGGGCCAACCTATGCTTTTGTTTTATTTTTGTCTAGTCTACTCCTAGTGATATGAGCATAAACCCACGTGTCATAAGAAGGCTGCATCTGTCAGTGAACTCAGAGAAAAGAATTTTACGGTAAGTTATAATATCCCTTTTTTGTACTAAATAAGGTTGTGTCAAGTAAGAAGATAACTATTATAAATATGTTAAGCCTTAGAATTGCATGTGTCTGTTAAATGGTGAAAACATATGGCAGAAAGTATCAAATTATAAACTGTTTTAAATGCCTTTAGGCCCCTTTCACACTTGTGCAACCTGAAACTCGCACAATTTTGCAGAGATTTTACAGAGATTTTGCCTTGCCTTTAAGCTATTGGTGCACCGAATGGAAATTTTGGTACCGAAACTGAAAATGACAGTGTTTAAAAAATATATTTTTATATACAATTGTCATATGCAGCCTACATGTGCCTGGGCACTGACAGGAGGCACTTATTGGTGCCGATAGGTGGCACTGATTGGAAGCACTGATAGGCAGCACTGGTTGGCACTGACAGGTGCCACTGGTTGGCACTGACAGGTGCCACTGGCAGGCGGCACTGGATGGTACTGGCAAGTGGCACTGACAGGTGGCACTGGGTTGTACTGTCAGGTGGCACTGATTGGCACTGACAGGCAGCACTGGGTGGTATTGGCAGGTGGCACTGATTGGCACTGGCAGGTGGCCCTGGATGGTACTGGCAGATGGCACTGACAGCTGGCACTGATTGGCACTGACAGGTGGCCCAGGATGGTACTGGCATTTGGCACTGACAGGCAGCAGTATATGGTACTTGCAGGTGGCACTGATTGGTACTGACAGGCAGCACTGGATGGTACTGGCAAGTGGCACTGACAGGTGGCACTGGGTTGTACTGTCAGGTGGCACTGATTGGCACTGACAGGCAGCACTGGGTGGTATTGGCAGGTGGCACTGATTGGCACTGGCAGGTGGCCCTGGATGGTACTGGCAGATGGCACTGACAGGTGGCACTGATTGGCACTGACAGGTGGCCCAGGATGGTACTGGCATTTGGCACTGACAGGCAGCAGTATATGGTACTTGCAGGTGGCACTGATTGGTACTGACAGGCAGCACTGGATGGTACTGGCAAGTGGCACTGACAGGTGGCACTGGGTTGTACTGTCAGGTGGCACGGATTGGCACTGACAGGCAGCACTGGGTGGTATTGGCAGGTGGCACTGATTGGCACTGGCAGGTGGCCCTGGATGGTACTGGCAGATGGCACTGACAGGTGGCACTGATTGGCACTGACAGGTGGCCCAGGATGGTACTGGCATTTGGCACTGACAGGCAGCAGTATATGGTACTTGCAGGTGGCACTGATTGGTACTGACAGGCAGCACTGGATGGTACTGGCTGGTTCTGGCAGAAGAGATCAGTAGATACACAGAGCACGCTGCTTTTAAGGCGCCAATCTGTGCATGAAACTGTGATCTAATTACACTGGAATGCAAAGAATGCTGAGAATGCAGAGAGAGAGCTGCCAGATTTTCACTGAGATAGGAGGTGGGCTGGACTGAACAGCTAACACCGGGGCCTGCCCACCTCCCTGACATCAAGTTGAAAATCTGACACCTCTCAAAAGTTGAACTACAGTCCCTCCACCCGTCCGGGGCCACAATCGACAAGTCAGGTCGGGTGGAGGATAGAGTCACTTTTAGACCGTCGAGAGAGAGACGTAAGAGTCGTAAGAAACGTAAGGTCACATTAATCTAGTGTCAAAGTACGTGTCTAACCGCGGAATTTTCGTCGCACGAGACACATAGATGACTAGAGAAGACGGTCTTGGTCGGTCATGGTAGGTCACGACGGACAGTCATGGTTAGTCACGGTGGAC
>BLSH010041018.1:523993-536908 GCA_018402905.1 Glandirana rugosa | reverse complement strand
TAGCAGGACTGTGATATTGCGGTGGACAAATCAGACACCCAACTGACACTGTTGACACTTTTTGAGGACCAGTGACACTAATACAGTGATCAGTGCTAAAAAACATGCACTGTCACTGCACGAATGACACTGGCTGGGAAGGGGTTAACATCAGGGGTGATCAAAGGGTTAAATGTATGCCTAGGTTGTGCTTACTCACTGTGGGGGAGGTGCTTTGACTAGGAGAATGCAAAGATCCATGTTCCTGCTTTGCAGAAACACAGTATCAAAGCTATCCCCACTGACGGAACAACAATCTGCCTTGTTTACAAAGGCAGACTGCCGCTCTACTTGTGTCCTGAACGATCCACCGGACCTGCTGATTGGTTCCCACTGTGTCGGAGCGGGTCTCCGGTGGCGCACCAGACCCGAAAGTGTCAGATCACGTACTAGGTACATGATCTGGCCCAGAGTGGCCGCCCTGACTCAGTAAATGTACATGGGGCGGTTCGGTAAGTGGTTAATAAACCTATGAAAGGAAGCTCAGATTTCCTGTTTCAAACTAGTATTACATTTGTATACACACAAAATTGACTGAATGGTATGTGCAAGTACTGGCAAAATATGTCTACATGTGTTTAGGTTAATCAGTTACAGGGGTGTACAGGGAAGAACAGAGTAGGCTGGTATTTTTTCTCCTTGAGCACAGTACAGGGTATCCCAAGCATGCAACAAGAAATTAAAACAGGCTAAGATTTTTACATCAGTCACAAACATCTTTCATCTCGGTACAGCAGGTTGAAATATTGTTGCATTTGGTATATTACTGCACAATCCATCAATGGTGGTCTTTGCAATCACATCTCCATATCCATTTCACTGGCCTTCAGTGATCTGCAAAGGAAAGCTTGTTTCAAACAAAAACATTGTTGATCAATAACAAGGTCAGTCAACTCAAAAGTGGCAATTTAGTATTGGGGGAGGCTAGTGGGTTGAATCAGACCCTGACCCCCTATCTGCTATACTCCCACAGTACTATTCCCCTGACACACTTCTCCTCCCTTTTCTCAACTATCTTTTATATGTCTAGCTCCTTCTGTTGCATGCTAAAAAAATATCTAAAAAAATTCAAAAACTGAACCCAAAATATAAAAGGAAGAAAGCTCAGCTTGCATGCTTTAAAAATATTGGCAAAAGGGTCAAAAACATATTATATGCAGTATTTTCAAAATACCCATGTATAAGTCGACCCGTGTATAAGCCGACCCCCTACTTTTGCCCAAAAAATATGGGAAAACGTATTGACCCGTGTATAAGCCTAGGGTGGGAAATGCAGCAGCCAGAACACAGGGACAGGGAGCACACAGGGGAACACAGGGATTTTAGCCAGGACACAGGGATATTAGCCAGGACACAGGGATTTTAGCCAGGACACAGAGACTGTAGCCAGAACACATAAGGGATGAGTAAGGTAGTTTCACATTAAACAGAGCTGTGCTGCTTCTAAGAGCCGTTCTGTGCTTGTAACTGTGACTAATCACATTGTAATGTAGAGAATGGTGAGAGAGAGCTGCAGCTCTTCACTGAGATCAGGAGGTGGTCGGAACTGAACAGCTAACATCAGCTTGTCCCGCCCACCTGCCGACATCAAGCTGAAAATCTGACACCTCTCTCAGCATTCTCTACATTCCAATGTGTTTAGTCACAGTTACAAGCACAGAACGGCTCTTAGAAGCAGCACGGCTCTGTTTAATGTGAAAATTACTGATCACCCACAGACACTGACTTAGGTATGAGCCGAGGGGGGTCTTTTTCAGCACAAAAAATGTGCTGAAAAACTCGGCTTATACCCGAGTATATACGGTAATAAAATAGTTCTAATATTTACAATTGAAAAATATTTTTGATGGGCTACAAACTACGAATGGGCTTCCAACACAGGAAAATGGCCCACAAATCAGAAATGATTTTGAGTGCAGTATATCACATCACACAGCATGTCCATTGTAGTGCTCTGCAGTGTGGGTATGCTACCTTCTACTGTATTAGTGCATTAGGGTGACGTTCAAATGAATGGCACTGCATTGTACAATACCTCAACATGAGCGTGAGTTATCTCTATATGCAGATTTACATGTTTTCTGCTGTTACCCCATCCCTGTCACTGGTTGTTAAGGACACTGTTGGCTTCACAGCCAACAGCCTCCTAGCAACTAGTAAGACTGCAGTGGATGGGGAAGATAGTAGATCCACTCTCTCCTTACAATTGACAGCAGGCAGTGGACGGATTCTATAACCAATAGCAGAGTGATAGCTTCAACAGTGGGAAGAAAGCAGCCTAAGTGCACCTCCACATGATGATGCTTGCCCTAGATTAATATACTTGTCTACAACAGGTACTTACCCATGTGAGTGGTCAGGGGCATATGGCCCCACCCCTTGGCCTTCAGAAAAAAAGGGAATAGACCAGACAGTACTGAGTTCTCACCTTACCATCAAAGAACGACCATCCGAGAACCTGTGGACTCATCAACGAATCTCTGATTAATCACGGACATTTAAATGCAAGTAACATTTTACCCTTCCCTTCTGTCTTATCTCTTTGTGTCTGTATATTATGTCTCTAATTGCTTTGTAACACCATTTTTATGTAAATATTTTTTACCTGCATCAATTTTGACCTTTTCATTATTAAACCTTATTCTGAAAAGTGTTAATCTTGTCCCTAAAGCTCTTAATGCAAGCTATAATGAACCTCATCTGCATATCCCTGTCTGTGATGACAGCGTGTGTTACAGGTGGTTATTCTAAAATCAAAATTGGTATTGCTAAAATCTTGAGTTCCTCTTGCTCGGTCCAAAGAAGAGGTGGTAGCAGCGAAAAGGTTAATTGCTTAAATTAGCCCGGTGACAATCTCTCTCAGGCTGCTGGCATTTAGATGGTGGTCCTGCAAGCTGGAGAATCTTTGTGCTGGAAGCAGCTGAGAGTAGTATTGTTACGTTAGTGACAAACTCGGTGTGAAATCAAGGGGGTCCTCGGTCACTCGTCAATGAGGAGGGCAGTGTTCTGATACCCGCGTTCATCACATATTGGTTGCCAGTGGTTGGATAGTTTTGCCTTAAGAGCATTCAGTGCATTGTTATGAATTAGCTCTGTGCTGAAAGATTGTAACCTTTGTGGAAACAGTCCTTAGAGACAAGCTGGTGCATATTTTTTGTTTTTAAAGAGACATACAGCAACAACTCCTTCTCACAGCTCCTTTCTATCTCTGCTTTCTGTCCTATCTTTTCCACTTGCAAAATGTCTGGGGTATCAGGTTATAAGAAAATGAGCAAAGATGACCTGACTGCGTGTTCAACAAGAGGCCTTGACATCAGTAACAAAACTTGTGGAGACATGATACAGGCCCTACAGGAGTACCATATCCGAGCAGTCAGAACTCAGGGGAACTTGAAGCCGAAGGGGTTCCCGATACTCCAGAGCCCAGTGGTTCCTACTCAACGGTCTCAAAGGATAGGCACACAGAGACTGACACGGGAATACCACTAAATGTCCCCTCTAGGCCACAGCAGGAGCAGGCCAGCCCCAGATTGCCTGCACCAGCATAAATTCTCCTCCTGCAGGAAATCCTACAGCGTCTCAGCGAAACGGATCCTGGGATGTACCTGCAGTTTCTGGAACGCCAGGCTGCAGCTGAGAGAGAGGCTGCAGAATCCCAGGCTGAGAGACAGGAATGCCGGGCTGAGAGAAAGGCTGCGCAGAGGCAGGCTGATCTGCACGAACTGGAGATGTTGAGACTCCAACAGCAATGACAGGCTCAGATCCTCGGATCCCTAGAGCACAGGGACACCTCTCTGCCTGCGAGCCCAGCCGCCAAATTTCCAGTCATGGAAAAGGTCAGTAACATTGACATGTATTACTGTAGTTTGGAATAACTTGTCGTCAGTGCCATTTGCTCCCAGTACAATGGGCGCGGTACCTGACGCCAGGGCTACGAGGCAAGGCCCTGGATGCATATGTCGACCTGCCAGCGGAGCAAGACGAAGATTACGATGCCATAAAGGCGGCGATCATTCATAAATATCGACTAACGCCGGAAGTGTACCGAAAACGGTTTAGGTTCCTGCAATAAGGGCCTGGGGACTCCTATATGGATGTGGTAAGCCGTTTACGTACCACCTTCCAATTGTGGACTAGGGGCCTGAAAGCCATTTCATTTGAGGCCCTGGAAGATCTCATGATTGAAGATCAGCTTTTGCACATCTGTCCTCCAGACGTCAGACAGTTTGTGTTAGAGCGGAAGCCCGGTTCTGCTAAAGCTGCAGCAGAACTGACAGATACCTTTATTAGCACTCGGGTATCGGACCATCGCAAGGCCCCACCGAGTGGCTGGAAAGGAGGAAAATCGCACGTGGAAACCCCTCCTCTGCCTGCCAACCAAGCTTCTCAGCGGTCTGAACCTGCAGTTCCTGGTGCCAAGCCCTCCCTGACTGACAACCGCAGGTGTTACTCCTGTGGCAAGCCTGGCCATCTTAAGACACAGTGCCCTGAGCAACTCTTCTTCAGTGCTGTTCATCTGCAAGAAAGCTTGGGTAACCACCGCCAACTTGCAGCAAGTCACCGTGGGCAACCGGATTGTAACTGGTTTCCGGGACACAGGAGCTGAAGTCACTCTGGTCCGATCAGAGGTGATAGAGAGAAGGGACATCATTCCTGGGAAGTTTTGTACCCTCACCGTAGTTGGGGGGGACCCGATCACGAGTACCCCGTGCCCATGTTTTTATTGATTGGGGTACTGGGAGTGGAATGAGAGGGGTGGGAGTCTCTGATGAGAACCCCACAGGCGATCTGTTTGGCGCTGACTAGGCACCCTTGTGTCGTACTATGCCTCTGCGAAGAGCACCCAGGATGCTCCCACGGAACTCTCTGGACCTACCAAGGTACTGTTTACAGATGTTGGGGTAATATCTGGGAAACCTATGGAATGGACAGAGGAAGGGGGAGGGTGGAGTTGAGGCGCAGGGCTCTCCTTTGGCTAAGCAAGGAGAGGAAGTCCCCCTGCATGTGCCAATATCAGATGCATGTGTAGTTGATGATAAGAATGTCATTACTAAATGTTACACTGTTTTGTCTTTGTTGAAGGTCACCCACAATGCTGAACGGGGGCAGGAGACAGCGTCTCTGGCTGCAGAGCTGAGGAGTGGCCCAAATGGTCCATTTCTGTGCTCTGATCCAGAGGACTGTGCCTCCCAGCCAAGGTCTGTGTGTGTCACTGGACAGCTGGCTGGTCCTTGTGGTGCTACAGCACTGCTGACACACACAAGCCTTGCAGCATTCAACAGGCTAGCTGTCAGCTTCCCTGCTGAGAAAGATAAATGAAAGCCTGAAAAAGACAATGAACAGATGGGTTTGACAGGTCTGCCAGCAGGGGGCCTGGAGACGGGAAGGATTAAACCGCTGCTCATTGTGTCCAGTCAACCTTAGAGGCTTGGGTTGAAGGTGTCACCTGATATGGTCTGTGAGGATACAGGTGAAATCAGAATGGCCAGAGACAGTACACCTGAAGGAGAAGAGATAGGTGCCCTGTTAGATGAGGTAGCTGACACTCAAGGAGTGGGCTTAGGCTGTCAGCTACCAGTGCACTTCTCCCTCCAGGTACCTGCGATGCTGGCAGTGCTTAGTGCATGTCATGTCAGGGTCATGGGAAACCCTGGGCGGGCACACCATGGCGTCCAGGGGGTGGCTGGCAGGGTATATCCTCCCCTCACCCCTGCAATCCACCTTGTCTCACAAGAAGTGCAGACAGGCAGGACAAAGGATACTGAGGGAATATTGCAGTTAGGGGTCATTCAAGGAGTTTGGATAGCCTGTACTTCCCCTGTCGTCTTGGTTCCTAAAAGAAGTCAGATGACCAGGCTTCCGGGAGGCCTTACAATGCTGAATACCCGCCCTGCGGTTGGGGTCTCCCCCATGCCCAGGAATCATGAAGTGCCAGTGCAGCTGGCAGATGACCGCTGTCTTACTATCATTGACCTGAGCAGGAGGCGTGGACCAACCCCTCTAACACAGAAGGCTCAAGATGAGTCAGCCTTCATCACCCCATGGGGCTTGCTTGCCTTGGCTGCAATGCTACCTGGGGTTGAGAACGCACCAGTCACCTCTCCAGAGGTCCAGACTGGCCTACGGGGTGGGATGGAACCTTGGGAAGTGACCGGCTTGAGTGACCTGGAAGGGATTGGCCCTGTCTGGGGGGGTGCACCTAGTGCTCCTGTCAGCAGTCCAGAACAACCTGGCAGGGCCCACTCTGACAGCTCCCCCTAATAATTATCAGATGGGCATGTCAGCTGCTCGGTACTGGGAACAGCAGGGAGGAGAAAGCATTGTCACGTGCCTGACTTATGCAGGAGTAACCTCTCTTGTGACCCAGATTTGCGAACTCCTGGTAGAGCCGACAGGAGGTTCAGGAGCGAGGATGGCACAAGGGTTCAGCTGGTCACCGGTGACAACTGAAGTGGTTCCTCCAGTCTCGTGCTAGTTGACAGAATGGTGGTACAGGCTGGGTCGGTAGCTGGCTGGCGGTGCAGTACAAAAGGAGTAGGCAGAAGAATAGTCGGGCACAGGCAGAGTTCATTAACAGGCTGGCAGCAAAGGTACAAGGGAGCAGGCAGAAGAGTGGTCGTGGAAACCGAGGTCAGTGCAGGCAGAGATCAAAGCAGGGTCAAGATAAGCCGGGTCACAGGAACAGATAATCAGGTAACGGGTCGCTCGGGAACACACAAACGCTGTAGAACGGACAGCACTGGTTGCAGGGTGCGTTCCGCTTAAATGGGCCGTTTGGGCGCCAATGCTGGCGCATACGCGCGCGCAAAAGTGCACAGTGGAGTCTGATTATTTCCCGAATCAAGATTTCAGCCGTTTCAGCCGCTGATGTTGTACCCTTCATGGGCAAGAAGTGCGCCATTTTAGTTAAACGGTCCACGACCACAAAGATTGTAGAATACCCCTGGGATGGTGGAAGATCCACGATAAAGTCCATTAAATTCATAGACCATGCCTGCTCAGGTACAGGAAGTGGCTTTAGTAACCCCCATGCCTTGGCTTTGCTGTTCTTGTTTTGAGCACATGTGGGGCAGGAGCTGACATACTTCCGACAGCCCTCGTCTGCCCGGGGCCACCAGAAGGAATGTAGAAGCAGTTCCGCAGTCTTGCGAGATACAAAATGACCTGCTAGCTTATGGTCATGACAGGATGCCAGAATAGATAAGCGCTACTCCTCTGGCACAAAGAGCCTATTTTTGTGCCACAGTAACCCATCTCTTGTTATCAGGTTGGGGTCTGCTGGTCTGGGAGTCTTAGCCAGAGACTGCCTAATTCGAGACAGCAAGTCCCCCTGTGTTCTGCAGAACTGTGGGACGCAGAACAGTGTCCGGAATAATGGAATCTCCAGGTTTGCAGGACATTTGACCCAGGCCTGTACGTGACATGGAAGAGGAAGCATGAAAAGAAGAGAGCCCACCAGGCTTGACGAGGTCTCAGTCTTCTGGCTGATCTGAGGTTTTGTGATCAGTAAAGATCAGATTAGCGTGCCTGGTTCCTTCTAACAGATAGTGCCACTCTTCAAGGGCAGCTTTGATAACCAGTAGCTCACGATCTCCCACGTCATAGTTCCCCTCTGGTGAGGATAACTTATGGGAGAAGAATGCCACCGGGTGAAGGGCAGCCTTGGCTCCTTGTCTTTGCGACAGCATGGCCCCAACAGCAACTTCGGAAGCATCCACCTCCAGAACAAATGGCAGGGCCGGATCAGGGTGCCTCAGGATAGGTGCAGACGTGAATAGACCTTTCAAGGTCTCAAAGGCTCTTTGGGCTTCCTCTGTCCACAAGAACCGTGTATTCAGTTTAGTGAGCTGCGTGATCGGGGCAATGATAGTCGAGAACCCCTTTATAAACTTCCTGTAGAAGTTGGTGAAGCCAACAAAACGCTGAATTCCCTTCTTGTCTGTGGGAGCAGGCCATTCGAGAATAGCAGAAACCTTTTGGGGGTCCATAGTAATACATAGTAATACATGTGACCGAGATGATGAGTCAGAGGAAAGGAATACTGGATCGTTCAAATTCTCATTTCTCTGCCTTGGCGTAAAGTCCGTGCTGCCGAACGTGGCTCAGAACACAGGCAACATGTTTGCAATGCTCTTCCAGATTCTAAGTAGATGATCACGAAGAGGTCCAGATAATCTTTGAACACATCGTTCACGAAATGCTGGAACATAGCTGGGGCATCCGAAGGGCATCACCAAGTACTCAAAGTGCCTGAACCGGGTGCGTAAGGCGGTTTTCCATTCATCGCCCTCTCGGATACGGACCAGATTATAACCCCGCGGAGGTCCAGCTTTGTGAACACCGTTGCCGTTCCAAGTGTCTGGAAGAGCTCTGGGACAGGGGATAACAGTTTTTGACCGTTATCTTGTTTAACTCCCAGTAGTCTATACAAGGCCTCAGGGTGTGATCCTTCTTTTTGGCAAAGAAGATTCCAGCTCCTGCTGTGGACGTAGAGGGCCGGATGAAGCCCCCCTTCAAGTTTTCATCTAGGTAGACCTTGAGGGCTGCTAGCTTGGTCAGAGGGAAAATCCTTCCAAAGGGGACCTTGGCTTCAGGAAGGAGCTCAGTAGGACAGTCATATGGCCTATGGGATGGTAGCTGTTCAGCCCCCTTCTTACTGAACATGTCTAGGAAGGAGTGGTAGACTGAAGGAACCGACAGGCAGGTATCCGGATCAGAGACACTATCCAGACTGAGCAGAGTGGGGTTCAGTCCTTCAGTTCTTGGGAAGCAGTGCTGGAGGCAGTAAGGTGACAGGAATTTGGTCTCGCCGGTAGCCCAGTTGATGCAGGGGCTGTGAGCCTGCAGCCACGGTAAGCCAAGAATAATCGGAAAAAGCGGGGATGCGATGACATCCAATAGCAGGAGTTCCTGATGACCGTTGGGGGTAAAAACAGGTATGGGAAGTGTCTCATGTGTGACGACACCTGACTTGATGGGTAGTGCCGTCAGCCAAACGTACGACCATCCCGTGGGCTTTGGGTTGCAATGGAATCTGGTACTGGGCCGCGAAAGTCTGGTCAATGAATCCACTGCAGGCACCGGAGTCAATAATCGCGGTCACCAGGAGGCTCTTTTCAGGAAGCTGTAGGGATAGCGGGAGAGTGAGATGAGTGGAGGTATTAGGGATGACTGGTGCGTCACCACGGGAGACAGGTGAACACTTACCGAACTTGGCAGGGCAAGTTCTCACCACATGTTCAGGTTCCCCGCAGTACAGACATAGGCAGTTGCTTAGGCCACGTTGCCTTTCCTCCGGAATAAGAGATGGCCAAAGAAGACCCAGCTGCATGGTTTCAAACTGATCAGGTGCCACTGGTGAGGCCATGGGGAGTGGTGGAGCTGGACTGGGGTATCTGGGTCCCTGGGGTAGCATCCAGGTGAGACGAGAGGGTCCTGCCGATCTCTCAGCTCTGTGCTCTCTGAGACGCCTGTCTATCTGAATACACAGATTTATTAGGGCATCCAGGGTGTGGGGCACTCCAACACGGGCTAGCTCATCTTTGAGGGGATCTGAGAGGCCCAAATGGAACTGGTAACAAAGAGCTGCCTCGCTCCATGTGGTATCAGCACTCCAGCGCCTGAACTCCGCTATGTAGTCCTCCACCATACGGCGGCCTTGCTGGAACACATGGAGTGCTCATATGATAAGGCCATAGCCTGGAAGAACAGGGTCAAGCTGCTAACTTCTGGGACCTTCTGTTCCAGTAGGCGGTGTGCCCAGGATTGAGGGTCCCCCAGCAATAGGGAAATCACTAACCCCACCTTTGTGGTCTCCAGGGAGAAGGTGCGGGATTGGAGTGCAAAGTAGAGTTCGCAGGAATTACAAAACGACCGGAATTTTGTGTGGTCGCCCAAAAACCGCTCTGGCAGAGGAACCTTAGATTCAGACGGCAGGGCCGTCGGGGTTACGGGCAGTGGGCTGACTACCTCTGGGGGCCGTAGCTGAAGCAAGCTTCTGCACCCGTTCCTTCAGTCGGGTGTAGCATTCCTGTAGGGTCTTGACGGCCTGGGTCAGGCAGGCCTGGTGCAAACAAAGATCGTCCATGGGAGAGGACCCCTGCGCAGACTCGGACATGGCTGTCCGTTTCTGTCACGTGCCTGGTGGTGGAGTCTGACTTATGCAGGAGTAAACTCTCTTGCGACCCTCATTCGCGAACCCCTGGTAGAGCAGACAGGAGGTTCAGGAGCGAGGATGGCACGAGGGTTGAGCTGGTCACCGGTGACAACTGAAGTGGTTTTGTCAGGGATGCAAGCATCCAGTGAGGGTAAACAGATCAATTGGCTGCACCTACAGAAATCAGGACCCTAGAGATAAGTGAAAAGATATTTATTAAAGAAAATGACATGCATCCAATACCAATAAACAAACAAGGTGATATATAAAAGAAACAAGAAACCCAGTAAACAGGACTCTGGGTCAGGTACGGGAACAAGGACCAGAGGACAGAACAGGCTCAGGCAGGAACACTGCTTGCAGAGCAATACTGAAGCCCTGACCCTTTGTGAAGGGTGGACTTATATACTCTCAGCAGATCATGTCAGGTGCAGCCTGATGATTAGTAAGTCCATTTGCTGGGAGTCACCCCCTGGTGGCCACCAGAACTACACCCTCTGGTGCTGAAAGCAACACTGCCACCTACAGGTGAGCCAAGCAGCAACACGGGTCCTGACAGTCCCCCCCCCTTTAAGGAGTGGCCTCCGGATGCTCCATTCTGCCCTTGTCCTGACAGTTCATGTGGGTGCGGGAAAGTCCAGCAAAGTTTCCCCTCTGTGTCTGCGGACTCTATTTCACTTTTCCGACCAGAGTATTTTAACCTGCTGGGCGGCGTGTCACCTAAGTCAGGTACTGGAACATACACCCCACAACCAGGGTCTGGAGGTCTGAGTCTGGTATCAACAGCTAGCTGGACAGCGGGCATGAAACCTGCGAAGGCAGGCAACACAGGGGCATCAAAGTCAGTATGGGCATCAAGCCAGGGGAAAACAGTGGCAAGCTGGGCATCGGGCAGGCAAGCATCCACAGGCACTGGATCAGTGGGGTCAGGGTCATGAGGCATGGGATCAGCAGGCACTGGATCAGCGGGTTTAAGGTCATCAGGCATGGGATTAGCAGGCACTGGATCAGCAGGCATGGGATCAGCAGGCACGGGGTCATCAGGCACTGGATTAGGGGGAAAACCACAGACACCCAAGAGAGGGTGTCACACAGGCCCACAGGCAGGGAGCCACTGAGAATAAGCCCCAAATAAGTAATTATAAATGAAAAAAAACATAAATCAAATGGTATAAATGAACAGGACAAACCATCCCAACACCAACATGACAACGTTCTCAGTTAAAAATAGGTCCAGGCGCCTTTCATGCATTACCCGCCAAATACACCATACACACACATCCCAAACCAATAGCTACATCAGAGGGACTACCCCAGTCATCATATATGGTTGATCCTGGAATACCAGGAATAAAAGTTAGTAGCAGGTGAGGGGCATATGCTCCAGGTGGCAGGTATAGCACTAAATCACAGTCATCAAGTGGTGATTGAAAAAATGTTGGATATCACTGTATCTTGGTGGAGCCAGGAATCTCACAGAAACTGACAAGATATCCAATGGTCTCAAACATGTAGGGTAAATCAAGAAGCTCCAAAGGTATGTCAGAGATGTAAAACTTGAAGATAATCAGTAGGGCTGCAGTAATATTTCACAGTGTGGAATGGAGCAACTTCAAATAAGGCAGGTTAGGCCAGAATCAATAGTTAACACAGTCCAACGGCCAATCATGCCACACATATAGTGTATAAATGATTCATAGCCATGTCCATCCCTCATAATAAACAGATAGATCAATTGCACAGCAGTACATATACTGAGACACCGGCTCTAGCAGACAGTGAGCCACTGCCTAATAACTTGTCTGCGGACTGTGTGAATAAGCCGCCACCTCCACGTATATCACCATACTAGCCCAAACATGTGTGATGCGTGATGTGATCTACCTGAACTTCTATGCCATCTGCCGTTCGTATGAGGCTTCAGGGTTGCAGCCGTTTGCTTGACAAAGCTTACCAAATGGACTATCCCACATCAACTATCCGATGGAGCTGACCGTTTGGCATACCGGCTTCGTGATGATCGTACAGATCGTTTGGATCCACGGTCGTTCAGCAATGAGCAGGGACCACGTGACTAGTCAGCTCTGGAGCTATGGCGGAAAACCAGGCATCTGGACACCAGCCTCGCGTGGACGCGTTTCACTGGGATACCCCAGCTTCGTCGGCTGTGGTATCGCCCCTAGGTAGGGACCAGTTACGGTCATCCACCCATTAATATTCCCCCAGGTGGGTCTGACTACCTATCTTTCTTCTAAACTGGATTAGGGGGCACTGGATCAGCGGGCAATGGATTATCAGGCACTGGATCAGTGGGCACCAGGTCATCAGGCACTGGATCAGTGGGCACCGGGTCATAAGGCACTGGATCAGCGGGCACCGGGTCATCAGGCACTGGATCAATGGGCACAAGGTCATCAGGCCCTGGATCAGTGGGCACGGGTCATCAGGCACAGGATCAGCGGGCACCGGGTCATCAGGCACTGGATCAGCGGGCACCGGGTCATCAGGCACTGGATCAGCGGGCACTGGATCGGCGGGCAACAGGTTATCAGGCACTGGATCAGCGGGACGTGCGACTAGGACACGGACTACTGAGTCACAGGTGACTAGGACACGAACTACTGGGTCACGGGAGACTAGGTCGCGGACTATTGGTCAACGGGCGACCAGGTCACGGGCGACTAGGTCACGGACTACTGGGCCACGGGCGACTAGGTCAC
>BLSH010041018.1:414923-425220 GCA_018402905.1 Glandirana rugosa | reverse complement strand
ATAATTAGGGAGCGGGGCATTCATTTGTAGGTGTGACGTAGCAGGCGAAAAATGGGTGTGGCTTAACTGAATTGTGGGTGTGGCTCGAAGGGGGTGTGGTCCGAGTCTGAGATGAATGAGGGATGAAGGAAGAAAGAAAGAAAGAAATAGGGAGGGAAGGAGAGAGAAGGAAAGAAGTTGGGATGGAGGGACAGCAGGCCCAGATCCTTCACCACAATAGCAATATGTGTATTCCAGGAAGTTTAACAATCAGCAGATAAAGATCCTCCAAACACCTGGTGTTAGCACTTCAATCATTCCGGCACCATGGTTGGCATGGTGTCAGGATGATTGAAGCACATTATTTCAATTACATTGTAATATAACATTAAATAGTTCAACTCACCACAATGTAGAATCAGTGGGAGCCCCAAACGTGTAACTTGCCACGTCGCCTGTCATCAGATGCAGCATGTCACTTGCCACCAGATGCAGGGGTGCCTCTGTCTCCCCAGGTGGGATGGTGGTCCCTCTGTCTCCCCAGCAGGGCCGATCCTGGGCGGGTGCCCGGGGTGCACTGCACCCAGGCGCCGCGGTTTGGGGGGCGCCAAACTGTAAGAGTTCTCTCCTCTCCAGGTTCGTAGTGCTGATCCCTGCCGAGCAGCTTCCCGGAGGGCGGTGGCCGTGAGATGAGAAGAGCCTGCTCTATTCAGTGAATGAAATTCAGAGGAGGAGCGGCGATGCTACAAGCAGCACACAGGCTGAAGCCGCTCCTACTCTGAATTTCATTCACTGGATAGAGCGGCTCTTCTCATCTCACGGCCGCCGCCCTCCGGGAAGCTGCCCGCCCCCTGCTTCTGTCATAAAGACACTGTATGCTCTGCTCTTTCCCAGCGTCCCGCCCCTCTCCTATGTCAGCCCCCTCCTCCCTTCACTCTCCCTGAAGTACAGAGGTTAGGGGAGGGAAACAGAGTACAGTGTTCCGCCCTCCCCCTCCCTTCTGTACTGCAAAGAATTATGGGAGATGTAGTCCACAGGAGGGGCGAGATTGCCTTAAAAATGAATGGACAGCGTGTAATGGCCACAATGAGGAGGTGAGTTTCTGATCTCACAATCTCACATTTTTCACACATGGGTATTCATTAGGTGGCACTAATAGATTGCACTGATGTGCTGGCATTGATGAGGTGGCACTGATAGACTGCACTGATGTGCTGGCACTGATGAGGTGGCACTGATGTGCTGGCAATGATGAGATGGCACTGATAGACTGCACTGATGAGATGCCACTGGTATGCAGACACTGATGTGCTGGCACTGATGAGATGACACTGGAATGCACTGATGAGGTGGCACTGATGGGCACTAATGAGGTGGCACTGATATGCACTGATGAGGTGGCACTGATGGACACTAATGAGGTGGCACTGATGAGATGGCACTGGTAGGCACTGATGAGGTGGCACCTATGAGACGGCACTGGTAGGCACTGATGAGGTGGCACTGGTAGGCACTGACAAGGTGGCACTGGTAGGCACTGATGGTACTGATGAAGTGGCACTGATGAGTTATTAGCATTATTGGTATGCACTGATGAGGTGGCACTAATTAGGTGGCACTGATGATGTGGCACTGATCAGTCTCTGACCATCAGCGGTATCATTTCTGCAGTATCTGACATCTGCTTTATCATGTTTACAGTCTCTGACCATCAGCGGTATCATTTCTGCAGTATCTGACCATCTCTTGTATCATGTCTGCAGTCTCTGACCATCTCTTGTATCATGTCTGCAGTCTCTGACCATCTCTTGTATCATGTCTGCAGTCTCTGACCATTGTTTATTGTTAAGAGATTGTGGGAGGATATTGGGGTAACAGACTCCTTAGGGCAGCATCTCTGTGTTTACGTCGCTGCCATGGAAACATTTGTAAAGGGGAGGAGTTAACAAGATAACCACGCCCATGTGGGGCGCCAGAAATATTTCTGCACCCAGGCGTCTGTGACCCTAGGATCGGCCCTGCTCCCCAGGGGGGGATGTTGGTCCCTCTGTCTCCCCAGTGGGGGGGAGGTGGTCCCTCTGTCTCCCCAGAGGGGGGGGGGTGGTGGTCCCTCTGTCTCCCCAAAGGGGGGGTGGTGGTCCCTCTGTCTCCCCAGAGGGGGGTGGTGGTCCCTCTGTCTCTCCAGAGGGGGGTGGTGGTCCCTCTGTCCCCCCAAAGGAGATGGTGGTCCCTCTGTCCCCTCAGGGGGAGGGGTGGTGGTCCCTCTGTCTTCCCAGGGAGATGGTGATCCCTCTGTCTTCCCAGAGGGATTGTGGTCCCTCTGTCTTCTCAGAGGGGGGTGGTGGTCCCTCTGTCTCCCCAGCGGACATAGTGGCCCCTCTGTTTCCCCAGGGGACATGGGGGTTCCCTCTGAGTCCCCAGGGGACATGGGGGTCCCTCTAAGTGAGCGGTGGTGGATGGGGGTCCCTCTGAGTGAGCTGTGGTGGATGGGGGTCCCTCTGTGTCCCTAGGTGGGGATGGGGGTCACTCTGTGTCCCCGGTGGTGGATGGTGGTCCCTCTGTGTCCCCGGTGGTGGATGGGGTCCCTCTGAGTCCCCCATGGTGGATGGGGGTCCCTCTGTGTCTCCGGTGGTGGATGGGGGTCCCTCTGTGTCCCTAGGGGGGGATAGGGGTCCCTCTGTGTCCCCGGTGGTGGATGGGGGTCCCTCTGTGTCCCTGGAGGGGAATAGGGGTCCCTGGGGGACCCTTTGTGTCCCTGGGGGGATGGGGGTCCCTCTGTGTCCCAGGGGGGGAATGGGGGTCCCTCTGTGTCCCTGGGAGGGGGGATGGTGGTCCTTTTGTGTCCCTGGGAGGGGATGGTGGTCCCTCTGTGTCCCATGGGGGGTGGTCCCAGTCTTTCCGACACTGACTGTGTCCCAGTGACCTGCTGAGGTGCACTGGGACGTGCTGGCTGCTCTCATCTCCCCGCCAGAAGACAAGCTAGGGAGCGAGCAGGGAAGAGCCAAGACTGAGGCGGAGCTCGGGTTCCGCCTCTTGTTTCTTCCTTAGCTGGTCTTCGTCAAAATGGAGGCGGAGTCAATTTAGTGCCGGCCGCTGACCTGTAGCGGCCGGTGGCAAAAAAAATAAAATAATAAAAAAAAATCGTGAAAAAGTCAATTTCCCGGGACATTTCCTGGGAAACGTTAAGGCCAGGAAAACGGTCTAAATCCCGGGAATGTCCCGGGAAATTCAGGACTGTTGGCAAGTATGTATACTGCGCATCCTGGTCTGATCCATGTTACTGACATTATACTGCGCATCCTGGTCTGATCCATGTTACTGACATTATACTGCACATCCTGGTCTGATCCATGTTACTGACATTATACTGAGTATCCTGGTCTGATCCATGTTACTGACATTATACTGCACATGCTGGTCCGATCCATGTTACTGACATTATACTGCGCATCCTGGTCTGATCCATGTTAATGACATTATACTGCACATCCTGGTCTGATCCATGTTACTGACATTATACTGCACATCCTGGTCTGATCCATGTTACTGACATTATACTGTGCATCCTGGTCTGATCCATGTTACTGACATTATACTGAGTATCCTGGAATGATCCATGTTACTGACATTATACTGAGTATCCTGGTCTGATCCATGTTACTGACATTATACTGAGTATCCTGGAATGATCCATGTTACTGACATTATACTGCGCATCCTGGTCTGATCCATGTTACTGACATTATACTGCGCATCCTGGAATGATCCATGTTACTGACATTATACTGAGTATCCTGGAATGATCCATGTTACTGACATTATACTGAGTATCCTGGTCTGATCCATGTTACTGACATTATACTGCGCATCCTGGTCTGATCCATGTTACTGACATTATACTGATTATCCTGGTCTCATCCTAGTTACTGACATTACACTGCACATCCTTGAATACCGGCACCATTATAAGGTCTCAGCTGGCCTCATCTATATTTATTCTACTCTGCTTCGCCATAACTTTGTGTACAGAAAGTGTGTAGTTTCTTCAATATTGTAAATAACATTAATGTGTATTGTCATTTCCTAATAAGATGGTGCACACGTGAAGTCAGCCCGGCATGTTGGAGATAGGACTTCCTGCTTTGAGTGTGAGCTCTTGGCCCCTCCCCTGATCTGCAAGCACTGTCGTGAGTGTACGTCTATGGGTTGATGACAGTCCTAGGAAGGATCCCGGGAGCGGTAAATGCAGTTAGCTGTGTGCAGTAGTCAGATGAGACTGATCAGCGTGCCCTGGCATCATATAGTCAGTGCAGGGGGAAGTGGATCAGCCATGTGCAGCTTCCTGTTTATTAGACGTACAGCCAGACTCACAAGTAGCCCTGTGTGTAGCAGGGGGCTGATCTCATCGCTCTATAGCAGACATTTTTCCAAAATGGTGAGTAAGTGAATGCTGGGAGCTTTCCTTTTTGGAAACCGAGGGGATAATCCTTGTATCAGTTTTTTAAATGTCATGTAAAAGCTGCAGCCATCACACTGAAGTTGCCCACCTGCTGCCTATACAAATGTATCAAAAACCATTAATTTTTAGAGCTGGCTGGACATACCTCCTGTGGGTCAGACTACAGACCTTTCTGTTTGGGGGGTTCACAGCCTGCAATCTCTTCTGTATCAGGTTGATGTCCTATGATTGACCTTGGAAAGGTCACCATATCTGTTGATCTGGATAGATTGCACAATGCTGCCTTAAAAGTAACTGTAAGCCTAGGTTCACACATATGCGATGCAGGAACCAGCACAATCCAGCGCCGGTTCCCGCAACGCATCTCTCCCGCAGGCAGGTCACACTGCCCTCTGTGAACCTCTGCGGCTGTCAATGCAATGTTAATGACACCCCCAGATTGGTTCATAGCTCGCAGTGCGAACTGTGAACTCGCACAGGAATTGGATCGCGTGGGTGAGAACATCCATGCAATACGATTTCAGTGCAGGAAAAAAAATGTCCCTGCACTATTTTTCTGTGAATCTAATGCGAGTTTAGCCATACAACTGTATGGCTGAACTCCCATTGCACAGACATCACATGCAATTGGCACCGCAGTGCGGGTGCGAATCACATGCGATGTCTGTGTTCGCACATGTGTGAACCCAGGCTTAAAGAATTCTTCTTCCTTTTTTTTTTTAAACGAAACATTTCATACTTACCTGCTCTTTGCAGTGATTTTGCACAGAGCAGCCCTGATCCTCCTCTTCTCGGGTTCCCCTCTGGCGCTCTGGGCCCTTGCCGAGTGCCCCTATAGCAAGCCACTTGCTTCCCAAGCCGGCTCTGTGTGTGGGTAAAAAAACCTTCAGCCTTTACAACCACTTAAGGATACATTCATAAATATGCAGCATTCATTTGCAATGCATTCTGTGAAAGAGCAGGGGAGATCCTTTTATTCTTCAGCTCCTCCTCTTTTCACAGAATGCATTGCATTGTAGGACAATAACCGTACGAGAGCTGTAAATGGCAGGGAGCAGCTAATTGGTGGAAGTCGTTCATTTGCACAGCCAGTGCTGTTAAAGGGGTTGCAAAATCTCCTGTTTTTTCACCTTAATGTATTCTATGCATTAAGGTGAAAAATCTTTTGTTGTGCAGCTGCCCCCCTATTAGTTACCTATGCCCTATCGTTCCAGCAATGAGGACAAGCCCAGCAGCTCCAGCTACTGTCTTGAGTGCTCATTGGATACAATGAAATGGCTCCTGCTGCTTTCAATCAAATCCAGTGACACGGGGGCGGGGCTGAGTCCTGCTGTCTGTGTCAATAGATGCAGCAGCAGGACTCGGGAGTGCGCCCGCAGGAGTGCCCCCATTGAAAGTCTCTCTCCGTGGGGGCACTCGAGGAGGAGCCAGGAGTGCCGGCGAGGGACCCCAGAAGAGGAGGATCAGGGCAGCTTTGTGCAAAACCACTGCACAGAGGAGGTAAATATGACATGTTTGCTATGTTTTTTTTTTTTTTTTAAATGAACCTTTAGCATCACTTTAACTTATGCAGCACCAAAAGATTACTGCTTTCCACAGTATCAGGCAGCATGAAGGAAGTATTTTAAAATCAGTTTGGTCATTTAAGTGATATTAAAGTCTTGTTTTTTTTTGTTTAAAAATAACAAACATGTTCTACTTACCTGCTCTGTGTAATGGTTTTGCACAGAGCAGCCCAGATCCTCCTCTTCTCTACTCGTCAGCACTCCTGGTCCCTCCCTTTGCCGAGTGCCCCCACAGCAAGCAGCTTTTTGTGTCCATTCTGACATAGAGGCCCTGCCCCCCCCTCCTCATTGGCTCACTGCCTGTCAGTAGTGGGAGCCAATGGCACCCCGCTGTTCAGCCAATGAGGAGGGAGAGTCCCAGACAGCTGAGACTCCTGTGCAACATCGCTGGATCGAGATGGGGCTCAGGTAAGTAATAGGGGATAGAATGCATCGCCATAGAATACATTAAGATAAAAAAAAATTCTGCCTTTTAAAAACAATTTAAATTACCTTGAATGTTTGTTTGGCACTGGGTGGATTGGGTGGTATGTAGGTTTTTAATGCTGGCTGTGTCCCGATTAGGAAGATTCACCTTCTCTATTTGCTCTGTTTACCGTTCTCACCAAAAGTGAAAGAAAATCCAGAATTGGGCTTGTCCCTGGAACAATATTAACCACTTCCCGCCCGGTCTATAGACAAATGATGGCTGGGCGGTGGCTTTTAAGATAACCCGGCACCAAAAAGACAATGACAACCTTACAGTGCAATCTATCATTGCTGCCCATCAGTGCTGCTTATCAGTGCCGCCTATGAGTGCCCGTCTGCTGCATATACAGTATCTCACAAAAGTGAGTACACCCCTCACATTTTTGTAAATACTTTATTCTACCTTTTTAAGTGACAACACTGAAGAAATGACACTTTGCTACAATGTAAAGTAGTGAGCGTACAGCTTGTATAACAATGTAAATTTGCTGTTCCCTCAAAATAACTCACACACAGCCATTCATGTCTAAACCGCTGGCAACAAAGGTGAGTACACCCCTAAGTGAAAATGTCCAAATTGGGCACAAGTAGCCATTTTCCCTTCCAGGTGTCATGTGACTCAGTGTTACAAAGTCTCAGGTGTGAATGGGGAGCAGGTGTGTTAAATTTGTTATTATCGCTCTCATACTGGTCACTGGAAGTTCAACATGGCACCTCATGGCAAATAACTCTCTGAGCATCTGAAAAAAAAAAAGAATTGTTGCTCTACATAAAGTTGTCCTAGGCTATAAGAAGATTGCAAAGACTCTGAAACTGAGTAAACTGAGCTGCAGCTTGGTGGCCAAGACCATACAGTGGTTTAACAGGACAGGTTCCACTCAGAACAGGCCTCGCCATGGTCGACCAAAGAAGTTGAGTGCACGTGTTCAGCGTCATATCCAGGGATTGTCTTTGGGAAATAGACATATAAGTGCTCCCAGCATTGCTGCAGAGGTAGATGGGGTGGGTGGTCAGCCTGTCAGTGCTCAGACCATTCGCCGCACACTGCATCAAATTGGTCTGCATGGCTCTTGTCCCAGAAGGAAGCCTCTTCTAAAGATGATCCACAAGAAAGCCAGCAAACAGTTTGCTGAAGACAAGCAGACTAAGGACATGGATTACTGGAACAATGTCCTGTGGTCTAATGAAACCAAGATATAATTATTTGGTTCAGATGGTGTCAAGCATGTGTGGTGGCAACCAGGTGAGGAGTACAAAGACAAGTGTGTCTTGCCTATAGCCAAGCATGGTAGTGGGAGTGTCATGGTCTGCGGCTGCATGAGTGCTGCTGGCACTGGGGAGCTACAGTTCATTGAGGGAACCATGAATGCCAACATGTACTGTGACATACTGAAGCAGAGCATGATCCCCTCCCTTCAGAGACTGGGCCGCAGGACAGTATTCCAACATAACGACCCCAAACACACCTCCAAGATGACCACTGCCTTGCTAAAGAAGCTGAGGGTCAAGGTGATGGACTGGCCAAGCATGTCTCCAGATCTAAACCCTAAAACCCTATTGAGCATCTGTAGGGCATCCTCAAGCGGGAGGTGGAGGAGTGCAAGGGTTCTAACATCCACCAGCTCCGTGATGTCAAGAGGACTCCATGCCTAAGAGGGGTAAGGTAGTGCTGGAAAATAATGGTGGCCACACAAAATATTGAAACTTTGGGCCCAATTTGGACATTTTCATTTAGGGGTGTACTCACTTTTGTTGCCAGCGGTTTAGACATTAATGGTTGTGTGTTAAGTTATTTTGAGGGACAGCAAATTTACACTGTTATACAAGCTGTACACTCACTACTTTACATTAGCAAAGTGTCATTTCTTCAGTGTTGTCACATGAAAAGATGTAATAAAATATTTACAAATATGTGAGGGGTGTACTCACTTTTGTGAGATACTGTAAGTGCCTCATCATCAGTGCCTGTCAGTGTACCTCAGCATTGACCATCAGTGATGGACAAAATGTATTTATTTACAAAGTTTTGTGAAAGAAACAGAGAAAAACTTTTTATTTTTTCAAAATTTTCGGTCTTTTTTTTTTATTTGTAGCGCAAAAAATAAAAACCGCAGCGGTGATCAAACATCACCAAAAGAAAGCTCTATTTGTGGGAACAAAGTTATAAAAACTTAGTTTGGGTACAGCGTTGCATGACCGCGCAATTGTCATTCAAATTATGACAGCGCTGAAAGCTGAAAATTGGTCTGGACAGGAAGGGGGGTAAGTGCCTGGTATTGAAGTGGTTAAAGAGGAATTCTTCCAATGGGGACACTAGTTCTGGTGAACCTGAAGACAACCAGGGATTCCCTCACTTTGGAGGGATTTACTCTCACTTCCTGTGTTGGTTATGGGACAGGAAGTGAAGGGAAACCTCCCCAATGGGACACAGATGGCAGAACAACCCAAAAAACATACAATGGCTATAACCCTCCTTTTACTCCAAAAAAAAAAAAAAAAAATTGCTTTGCCTTTAGTTCTACTTTACCTGGGTTATAAGAAGATAGATTTATTTTTTTTTGGTTTTTCAGATTCATACTTACCTAGGTGGATGCAGCATCGGTCCCCTGGTGCCTTTAACACTGAGAACCGAGCGATCGAACACCACCGATCGCTCGGTTTTCAGAGCTCTGTGAGCAGAGAGCTGTAGACTGTCATTCACGACTCTCTGCTCTGCCTCCTGGAGCACTGGGCTGTGGAGAGGGCGGCCAGCTCAGGCTTTCAGCGGCTAGCTTGGAGGCTAAGCCGGCTGTCAGTCCAGGCACCTGGCGGATTTAAACAGGATGCTTTTCAACTTCCCCTGAACGTTTTATCTTGACAGCTAGAAACCAGCTAGAAACCGGCGTCTAAAACATCCGTTTTGCATGCTGCGTTCGCATCCCGGAGCGTTTTTTAACCACTTGCTTACCGGCGTATAGTAAATACACGTCGGCAAGGTGCACTCCCCATCCTAAGTGGACGTCATATGACGTCCACTTGTTTTCGCCGCTTTGCGGGCCCTCAGGGGCCTGCATCGCGGCGATCGGGGACCAGCCGTGTCCCTCGGGACCCCGGCCTTCTGTGATCGGGGTAAAGAGCCAATAAAATTGGCTCTTTACCGCGTGACCGGCTGTGTCCTATCACAGCCGGTCACTAACAACAATGGACACTGAGCGGCGTGCACGCTGCTCGGGGCGCGCAGCGTGGCCATCGGGGGGCGGGCTTGTCCCTCGGACAAAGCCCAACCCCGATCACGGTAAAGAGCCAATAGTATTCCAATCACAGCCGGTCACAAAATGACGGGAATCCGCGGTAACGAGCTGTTACCGGGTTCTCCCCTTCACACACCGATCGTGTGTGAGGAGGAGATAGCGGTAACAGCTCGTTACCGCTTACTGTCAGCACCAAGCACACTGATTGCCCCCCCTCCAATAAAGAGTACCTTTCACCACCCAATCAGAGTACCTGTCACCTGCCCATCAGAGTACCCGAGTACCTGTCACCTGCCCATCAAAGTACCTGTCACCTGCCCATCAGAGTACCTGTCACCTGCCCATCATAGTACCCGAGTATCTGTCACCTGCCCATCAGAGTACCCGAGTACCTGTCACCTGCCCATCAGAGTACCCGAGTACCTGTCACCTGCCCATCAGAGTACCCGACTACCTGTCACCTGCCCATCAGAGTACCCGAGTACCTGTCCATGAGCCCATGAGACTACCCGTCCACTGTCCATCAGCCCATGAGACTACCCGTCCACTGTCCATGAGCCCATGAGACTACCCGTCCACTGTCCATGAGCCCATGA
>BLSH010041018.1:350212-361008 GCA_018402905.1 Glandirana rugosa | reverse complement strand
GCTCTGCGGCCAGCACTGACGTACGCCATGGTGGCGCAATATCTGTCTGAGCGTATGGCGGAGCTCCAGAATATTCTGGACTGCGGCCGCCTGCTGGATACGCCGCAGAGGGCTGAATTTTGCTCCGAGGTCTCAAGTACCTTGGTGATGCGGCCGTTGATTTACTGCCTATGTGATCCAGGGTAGCGGTGGCGGCAGGCACGCCGGGAGGCCCTCTTTGGGGCTGTACAAGCACTCGAACCAAGGGGTGATCGTGCCAGTGCCTCCAGCGAGAGGTTTCGAGGTTTTTTACTCGCATCTGTTCGGGGGGGGGGGGGGGTCCGGCCAGTACTGGACCTGAAGGTCCTGAACCGGTATGTTAGGGTGCGGAAATTCCGGATGGAATCTATCCACTCGGTTGTAGCCACCCTCCATCAGGGGGAATCTCTGGCGTCTCTGGACATCAGGGATGTGTACCTCCATGTACCTTTCTGTCCACGGCATCAGCGTTTCTTTTGCTTTGCAGTGGGAGACCTCCATTATCAATTCGTGGCACTCCCTTTCGGTCTAGTCTCAGCCCTCGAGTTTTTTTTCACAAAACTGGTAGCTCTGGTATTGGCGTTGCTGCGACAGAGA
Organism: Glandirana rugosa; assembly: GCA_018402905.1. Taxonomy (NCBI): domain Eukaryota; kingdom Metazoa; phylum Chordata; class Amphibia; order Anura; family Ranidae; genus Glandirana; species Glandirana rugosa. The sequence continues at coordinate 360,393 of BLSH010041018.1, read as the reverse complement.
GGCATTGCGGTAGTAGCCTACCTAGACGACCTGCTCCTGCGATCGGAGTCCGCCTCGGCTTGGGATGAGAATGTGAGGATCACAATGACCTCTCTGTAGGACTTCGGCTGGTTGCTCAACCTGCAGGAATCAACGGTGTCTCGTCGCCTGGAGTATCTGGGCCTGTTCCTGGACTCAGAGCAGGCAAAGGTTTTTCCTTCCTCCAGCCAAGTTGCGGTCACTGCAGTCGGCAGTACAAACTTTCCTGTCGCACCGACGGTCTTCATTACGAGCGGGGGCTGGGGCTCCTGGTCTCGACTTTCGAGGCCATACCATGCGCCCAGAGTCACTCATCTCCTTCAATGAGCAATTTTGGCTCGGTGGGACAGGTCCCCTAGGTCCTTGGAACTTCTGATCCGTCTGAGCTCCCAGACCAGGGCGTCTCTGACCTGATGGTTTCGGGACTCGGCGTTGATTCAGGGGAGGTCGTTTCTGCCCCTTCCGTGGGTGATCATCACCAGGGATGACAGTCCTTTGGACTGGGGCGGGGTCCTGGGACAGCTGTCTGCCCAGGGCCGTTTGTCGGCACAGGAGGCTCGCCTCCCCATCAACGTGCTGGAGCTGAGAGCAATCAGATTATGCTTTTTTCTCTGGAATGCAGGGTCATCCGATTCAAATTCAGTCGGACGATGCCACAGCAGTGGCGTATGTGAACCATCAGGGCGGCACAAGGAGTCCAGCAGTGGAGGCAGCTCTGATACTGCGTTGGGTGGACCGTCACATTCCGGCAATCTCCGCCGTTTACATTCAAGGTGTGGAGAACTGGCAGGCGGACTTTCACAGTTGCCAGACCAGGGAGAGTGGTCTCTCCACCCAGAGGTGTTCAATCAGATTTGCTGCAGATGGGGGACACCGGACATGGATCTCATGGCGTCTCGGTTCAATCACAAGGTGAAGACCTTTGTGTCCAGAACGGAGGATCTGTTGGCAGTGGCCACGGACGCTCTGGTGGCCCACTGGGGCCGTTACCGCCTTCTGTACGCCTTCCCTCCGATAAACCGCTTCCGTGATTGATACGCAGGATAGTGGCGGAGGGAATACCTATATATCCTGGTGGCTCCAGATTGGCCTCGGCGCACTTGGTACGCCGACGTGGTGCAAATGGTGGCAGACACCCCTTGGCGGCTTCCGCTGCGAGATGACCTTCTGTCTCAGGGACCCATCCTGCACCCTGCTTTACCCTCACTGGCTTTGACGGCTTGGCTATTGAGTCCCAGGTGCTAAGAGACAGGGGAGTCGCTGACTCGGTGACCCCTACATTGTGGAAGGCTCGCGAGTCTACTTCTCGCAAGATTTACCACCGCACCTGGAAGGCTTGTATAGCGTGGTGCGAGGCAGAGGATCTTAACCCTTGCTCTTATGTCGTGTCCAGGGTCCTGACTTTTTTTGCAGCAGGGCCTGAACAAAAAACTGGCTTTGAGCACTCTCAAGGGCCAGATATTGGCTCTTGCGATTCCTTTTCGGGGACCTTTGGCTTCGCACTCTTTGATCGTACCTTTGTACAAGGTGTGCGACATGTGGCCCCTCGGGTGAAGGTTCCGATGGCTCCGTGGGAGCGGAATTGGTGCTTTCTGTACTTAAGAAACCGCCATATGAGAATATCAGGGAGATTTCTTTACAACTGCTGTCGCAGAAGGTGGCCTTTTTAGCTGCCATCACTTCCGCCAGACGGGTGTCTGAATTAGCAGCACTTTCGTGCAAATCTCCCTACCTGGTCCTGCATAAGGACAAGGCGGTCTTGCGACCCTCTCCTTCATTCCTTCCGAAGGTGGTTTCTTCCTTTCACATTAATGAAGATATTGTTCTTCCTTCATTGTGCCCTCGTCCATCGCACCCAAAGGAGTTTGAGTTGCATGCTTTGGACGTAGTGAGGGCCTTACAAGTGTATTTGGCTGCTACAGCTTCTCTTCGTAAAGCTGATGCCTTGTTTGTGCTGTCAGAAGGCCAGCGCAAAGGGTTGGCTGCCTCGTCGGCTACGATTTCTTGTTGGATCTGACAGACCGTGACTCATGCGTATTCTATTCGGGGCAAGGTTCCCCCTCTTCCAGTCATGGCTCATTCTACCCGGGCTGTTAGCACTTCCTGGGTTTCCAGGCACCAGGTCTCGGTGTCACAGGTGTGCAAGGCGGCCACTTGGGCCTCGGTTCACACTTTCACTAAGTTTTATAAAGTTGATGTGCTAGCATCTTCGGATGCTGCTTTTTGCCGCAAAATTTTGCAGGCGGCGGTGTAGGTGCGTCTGGCGCCTCCTTAGAGGTTCAGTTGGGTACTGTTGGCGTTTACCCACCCCTCTTTTTGACACAGCTTGGGGACATCCCCACACGTAATGGAGAGCTGCGTCTGTCAGTGAACGATAGGAGAAAAAGGGATTTTATTAAAACTTACCGTAAAATCCTTTTCTCCGAGTTCACTGACAGACGCAGCACCCACCCCTCTGTGCTCTGTTCTTGTACGGCTTGTGTACAAACTGAAGAGCTATGCTATGAGGGGGTTTATGTGGGAAGAGAGGACGGCCCCCATGGGAGGGGCCAGCTGTTTCTTTTCCCTGCCTAGTTAACTCCTAGTGAGACCAGCATAAACCCCACACGTAATAGAGAAACACACGTCTGTCAGTGAACTCGGAGAAAAGGATTTTGCGGTAAGTTTTAATAAAAATCCCTTTTCCTCTGCTATTTTTTAACCAGAAAACATTGGCGTCAAAAACGCCAGTTAACGCCAGTACAGCGTTGGTGAGCGTTTTGCGGCGTCAGCGTCTCAAACGCCAAAACGTTACAGCCTCGGAACACCCTGGTCCCGTGTTCTAGTTACAGCTCACGAACGCCGACGCCCTCTAGTGCTCAAAAACGTCAGCGTTTTTAGGGGGCCATTGAATAACATGGAGAGCTGTAAAAAACTCACAAAAACGTGGCGTCAAATGCCCGTGTGTATGAGGGCTAACAGTGAGCTATTGTTGAATGCAACTAACCAGCCGTGGATCACTATAGCATTCACTCGGTTGTAGGAAGAAACTAGACAAAGCTACAACAACTCTGCCTGAGCCTCTGTACTGAGAGGAAGTGTTGACATCACACGTTTAGTCTGTACATTCCCAATGTAAAAGCTATATGGTATCGGTGCACTCCTATGGAGCGATCTGTGGAATGATCGGAAGCCTAGGAGCTGATCTTTTTAGAAGCTGGACACTGGCTGTCAAATGCAGCAGACTTTTCCTGCACTAGTGCTTTGGGACCTTTAGAAGCCACTCTGTTTGACCTCTTGAAGCATTCCCCTGGCAGCTCACATGCCCATTTTCTCTGTTTGTTTTAAAATGCCTTTGGGACAGTTAGTTGCTGTCTCTGAACCATTTTAAAATGGCACCCGGGGCTTAATGGTTTCTATTTTACATTTTCTGAAGTCTTATTTGTCATTTGAGGTGTCAGACTTTTGCAAAGAGACAACTACTTATACAAAGAGAGCAGCATGCTCTCTGAGCCATGCTGGAGGGGGACAGGCTTTTCTATTCAATCTGTGGCTCTTTTCTCAAGAAAATAGAAAATCAAATACTTACCGTAAATTTCCTTTCCTGATGCCAATCCATGGCAGCATACAGTGAGGTTTAGTTTGGTGAGAGACAGAATAACATTAAAACTTTTCACATAAACTAATTTCAAAAAAGGTATAAATTGATATTTGCATTTTATTGAGTTAAATAAGTATTTATTCCCTATCAATCAGCAAGATTTCTGGCTCTCACGTGTCTTCTCTACAGGCAACGAACTGAGATTAGGAGTGCACTCTTAAAGGGAGTGCTTCTAATCTCAGCTTGTTATCGATATAAGACACCTATCCACAGAAGCAAGCAATCAATCAGATTCCAATCTCTCCACCATGGCCAAGACCAACGAGCTGTCCAAAGATGTCAGGGACAAGATTGTAGACCCACACAAGGCTGGAATGGGCTACAAGACCATCGCCAAGCAGCTTGGTGAGAGGGTGACAACAGTTGGTGCGATTATTCGCAAATGAAAGAAACCCAAAATAACTGTCATTCTCCCTCAGTCAGGGGCTCCATGCAAGATCTCACCTCGTGGTGTTTCAATGATCATGAGAACGGTAAGGAATCAGCCCAGAACTATATAGGAGAATCTTGTCAATGATCTCAAGGCAGCTGGGACCATAGTCACCAAGAATTGGTAACACTACGATGTGAAGGACTGAAATCCTGTAGCACCCGCAAGGTCCCCCTGCTCAAGAAAGCACATGTTCAGGCCCGCCTGAAGTGCTAATGGGCATCTGAATGATTCAGTGGAGAACTGGATGAACGTGTTGGGGTCAGACCAAAATTTAGCTCTTTGGCATCAACTCGACTCGCCATGTTTAGAGGGGGAGGAATGCTGCCCAAGAACACCATCCCCACCGTAAACATGGAGGTGGAAACATGCTTTGGGGGTGTTTTTCTGCTAAGGGGACAGGACAAATTCACCACATCAAAGGGATGATTGACGGGGCCATGTACCATCAAATCTTGGGTGAGCACCTCCATCCCGCAGCCAGGGCATTGAAAATGGGTTGTGGATGGGTATTCCAGCATGACAATAACCCAAAACACACAGCCAAGTCAACAAAGGTGTGGCTCAAGAAGAAGCACATTAAGGTCCTGCTATGGCCTAGGCAGTCTCCAGATCTTAATCCCATAGAAGATATGTGGAGGGAGTTGATGGTGTGAGTTACCAAATGTCAGCCTCACAACCTTAATGACTTACAGAGGATCTGCATAGAGGAGTAGGACAAGAGATCTGTGCAAACCTGGTGGCCAACTACAAGAAATGTCTATCCTCTGTGATTGCCAACAAGGGTTTTGCCACCAAGTCCTAAGTCATGTTTTGCTAAGGGGTCAAATACTTTACTCTTCCGTTCACTGACAGACGCAGCCTTCTTATGACACGTGGGTTATGCTCATATCACTAGGAGTAGACTAGGCAAAATAAAACAAAAGCATGGGTCGGCCCCTCCCAGGGGGCCATCCTCACCTTAGCATATAAGCCCCCTGCTCTGCATAGCACATCAGTTTTTATTGCCTAGTGCAAGGAGTAGACCTGGTTCCCTATGGGATCTGTGGTCTCCTGAAGGTTTTTTTCTGATGAAGACTGCTATCAAGAAGCTGGCTGGTGGTATAGAGGATATCTAGAATCCAAAAACTTTCCCCAGTCCAGCCGACACTATGCGAGCTTCCCTTAGCGGGGGCCCGCCGCATAGCACCCGTTCCGTGCGGGCAGCCAGTGGCTAAAACCCACTAGAGCCCAGTGACTGGCTTGTTCCTGTCCAGGGGCTTGGCCAGCAGCATGCCTCTCTATGGGGAGGTAAGTCTGCTCCGGGTGGCTACCCGCTGCGCCCGTTGGATTGGTGAGTAGACCCCTCTTCCGTCCTAGGGGCGCGGAGAGTGGGCACCTGGGCAGCTTCTGTCGTAGCCGGCCGGTGGGGGCCTGTTAGTGGGGCACTTCTGAGCGGTACCCTTTTGAGGATTATCTCCCCCCCCCACTCCCCCACCCCCCCCCGCAGTACCGCACCTTGCACTGACCGTTCAGAGCGCTGCATTAAGCGGTTCGCCGCCTTTCGGTGTGGATCACCGTTCGTTCGTCCGCCATTTTTTTTAGAAGCGTTGCTTGTGTTGATGGTAGCGTCCATTGTTTGGTAGCCCATGTGGCTGTCGGCTTGTCCTCTGGCGGCCCCCAGTGGTCTTTCTTGGATGTTACAGGAAGTGATATAAACGGCAGTAGTACTTCCGGTTTCACTTGGACAACTTGGCTGGCAGACGACGGTGCAGACTCTTGAAGTGCAGTGGAATTGCTTATGCTGAGGCATTTAAAACAGCAAGTATAGCTGGCTCTCCCTGGGTGCTGGTAGCGGTGGGTGCACTCCTCCCAGGTCTCCCTGGCTTATTGGTGGGGTAGAGGTGGTAGTCACACAGTCGGGGTGCTGGAATGCTGGGATGTTAGAGGCCGGCAAGGCTATGGCAGGTGTACCTGCGGATCAACAATCCACCCCGGGAACCTTGGTGTCCTTGGAACAGCTGAGGGCAGTATTTGGGGAGTTCTTTCCCCGGGCGGGGTACCCGGTTCCGGGGGGCCCCAAAAAACGCCCACCCCCCCTCATTCCTCAGGGGAGGATTCGGATCCAGAAAGCACCTCCAGTGGTCACACCTGTGGACCTATCAGAGGGTGAACTGCCCTCAGAAGGCGAAGGTGATCAGGAGGCTCCTTTTTCATGTGATAAAGCGATAGTGGCTGCTCTGATCACTGATATCCGTGACTCCATGCGGCTTGACCAAGCAGGGGAGTCGCATGAGTCCACATATATTTGTGGATCACTTAAACCCCCTAGGGCTTACCCTTATGATCAGGGGTTTGAACAGGCGGTGTTCAAGGAATGGCTGCGGCCACCAAATTCCTTTGCTTTTTTTAAAAGCTTTGCTGTTCGCTACCCCTTTGAGGATAGCTTTACTAAGAGATGGGCTTCCCCAACAGTGGACCCCCCAGTGGCCCGTCTGAATAAGGCAACGACCATTCCCTTGGAGGGGGTCTCCTTCTTTTAAGGAGGCGGCTGATCGCCGCACGGAGGCAGTGTCTAAGGCACTGTTCTTGTTGGCTGGGTCAGCCATGCGGCCGGCTCTAGTGGCTGCGATGGCGACACAATCTCTTCACGAGCACACTGCCACACTGCACACTGGTTTAACTTGTGAGTGTGCACAGGCTGAGGTGCAGCGGGCACAACATTTGGAAGTGGGTCTATGGTACATATGCCATACTGCTTTGGACCTTCTTCCCATATTGTCAAAAATGTCTGTTTTTGCAATTGTTATATCTGGCGGGTGCTGTGGCTCCGCTCTTGGTCGTGCGACCAGGCTTCAAAGAAAGCTCTTGCAGATCTTGCCTTTCAGGGAGGGCGTTTGTTTGGCCCACAGTTGGATGAAATCATTAAGGATTTCACGGGAGGTAAGAGTACTTTCCTTCCAGTGCCAAAGCGGTGGGATTTTCGCCGTAGGCAGGGCCCTGTTTCTTCAGGTCAGAAGAAGTTTTTTTGGGCACCCGGCTCAGCGGGTAAGGGCTTCAAGTCCGGTAAGGCTTCCGCTGGGCCCAGTAAAAGGCCCTGGCAGCATAAGTCCAAAAAAGCAAAGGATAAATCAACCTCCGCATGATGGGTTGCCCCCACCCGACTCGGGTGAGGGGCCGCTTGCTGGGGTTCGCAGACAGATGGGCTGCCTGCATCACCGATCGGTGGGTGCTGGAGGTGGTGTTCTCTGGGTACAGGATAGAATTCATCTCTCTGCCCCCAGAAAGGTTCTTCCCTTCAAACTTGAGACTCCCTCAGGGGTATCGGGAGGCGCTTCTAGGCGCCGTCCGGACGCTTGCCGAACAGGGGGTGATTGTACCGGTACCCATGGTGGAAAGATTTCACGGGTTTTACTAAAACCTCTTTGTGGTGCCCAAAAAGGGCGGTGTCAGGCCACTTCTGGACCTGAAGGCATTAAACCGCTTCGTAAAGACGAAGAGCTTCAGGATCCATCCAGTCCAGTCCATCCGCTCGGTCGTGGCCGCCCTGCACCAAGGGGAATTCATGGCGTCCCTGGATATCAGGGACGTGTATCTCCATGTTCCAGTTTGTCACAGTCACCAGCGTTTTCTACGCTTCGCAGTGGGGGACCTGCATTACCAGTTTGTGGCACCTCCCTTCGGGTTGGCTTCATCTCCCTGAGTGGCCCCGATGCTGGCGCTGCTGAGACAGAGAGGTATCGCGGTAGTAGCATACCTCAATGATTTACTCATGAGAGCAGAGTCTGCTGCGGCTCTGGAGGAGAACCTGACAATCTGTGTCCACGTTAGAGGAGTTCGGTTGGCTAATCAACCTGCAGAAATCAGCGTTGACTCCATCCTGCCACCTGGAATACCTGGGTCTGATTCTGGACACGGTGTAGGCAAGGGTGTTTTTACTACCAAACAAGCTCCTGACACTTCAGACAGCAGTGTGAACCCTGTTATCACGCCAGTGGTCCTCCTTACGGTTCTGTATGCGTGTTGACTCATGGTGTCGGCTTTCGAAGCTTTACCTTACGCCCAGAGTCACACTCGGCTCCTGCAGAAGGCGATCTTGTCACAATGGGACAAATCTCCCCTATCCCTAGACTGACTGATCAGGTTGGATCATCAGTCCCGAGGATCCTTGATTTGGTGGATTCGGGCTCCAGCCCTAAAAATGGGAAAATGCTTTCTCCCCCTCAATTGGCTGATAGTAACAACGGACGCCAGCCTATCAGGCTGGGGAGGGGTCCTGGGTCAGTTTTCTGCCCAGGGTCGTTGGTCAGTGCAGGAACCTTGCCTTCCAATAAATGTACTGGAGCTGAGAGCGATCAAACTTTGTCTGTCCCGTTGGTTGGAAAGGCTGTGAGGCCTCCCTGTCCGGATTCAGTCAGACAATGCCACGGCGGTGGCATATGTGAACCATCTGGGCAGAACAAGAAGCTCGGCAGCAGCCGCGGAGGCGGCTCTGATCCTTCGGTGGGCAGAACTTCACGTGCCAGCTCTCTGAAATCTACATCCCAGGCGTGGGAAACTGGCAGGCGGACTTTCTCAGCCGGGGGAATGGTCCCTACATCCAGAAGTGTTCCGCCAGATTTGCCTCAAGTGGGGCATGCCAGAGGTAGACCTCATGGCCTCCAGGTTCAATCACAAGGTACAGACCTTTGTGTGCAGAACAAGAGATCCGTTGGCGGTCGCCTCGGACGCGCTGGTAGCACCCTGGGGTCGGTATCAGCTACTGTACGTCTTTCCTCCTTTAAAGCTTCTACCGTGGGTTTTGCGCAGGATAGAAGCAGAGGGAATCCCGACAATCCTGGTAGCTCCGGATTGACCTCGGCGTCCTTGGTACGCCAACGTGGTGCGGATGGTGTCGGATGTTCCATGGCGTTTTCCGCTTCACGGAGACCTACTGTCTCAAGGGCCTATCTCGCACCCTGCTTTACCCTTGCTGGCTTTGATGGCTTGGCTATTGAGTCCCAGGTGTTGAGGGATAGGGGTGTCCTGGACTCCGTGATCCCTACTATGATTGAAGCACGTAAAGGTACTGCACGTAAGATTTATCATAGGACCTGGAAGGCCTATATTACCTGGTGCGAGGCAGGGGTTGGAATCCCCGCTCTTATATAGTGTCCAGAGTACTGACTTTTTTGCAGCAGGGACTGGACAAGAACCTGGCGTTAAGTACGCTTAAGGGTCAGATTTCGGCCCTAGTTATTCTTTTTCTTTTTCAACAGCCCTTGGCGTCTCATTCGTTGATCTGTACATTTGTACAGGGTGTACGTCATGTGGCTCCTCGGATACGGTCACCCTTGGCGCCGTGGGATTTGAATCTGGTGCTTTCTGTGCTGCAGAAACCACCATATGAAAAGATTAGGGACATTCCCTTGCGACTGTTGTCGCAGAAAGTGGCTTTTCTGGTTGCTGTCACATCTGCTAGGCGGGTGTCTGAGTTGGCAGCATTATCCTGCAAGTCACCTTACTTGGTCCTTCATAAGGACAAGGCGGTTTTGCGACCTTCCCTTTTGTTTCTTCCGAATGTCGTTTCTTCTTTTCATTTGAATATATGTTCATCCCTCATTGTGCCCACACCCGTCGCATCCCAAAGAGATTGAACTGCATTCTTTGGATGTGGTGAGGGCTTTGTGGGTGTATTTGATTTCTACAGCTTCCTTTCGGAAGTCTGATTCTTTCTTTATTTGTGCTGATGGAAGGGTCGCGCAAAGGCATGGCGGCCTCGTCCGCTACCATTTCTCGTTGGATTAGGAAGACCGTGACTCATGCATATGAGGTTCGGGGCAACCTTCGACATCTTTAGTTTATGTGGGTGTTTCGGGAGTGGTGTAGGTTTCTTACGTCAAGTTAGAGAAACCCTACGCTGCCCACACCCGTGTTACTCCCTACTTGTATATAAGTTTACTTTTCTTCTTTGCTGTAAGCCTTCTTTGTTTTCCCTTCCAGCGTTTTGGCGGAACAGGAATACTTCCTGGTTCATTCCACTGAACGTCCTATTACGACGGTTGAGTCTGTGGGCGGATCGTCTACACTGTCGTTGGTCTTTTCGGTGAAAGACGCTGTTGTCAGCGTTCCCTT
>BLSH010041018.1:335556-345561 GCA_018402905.1 Glandirana rugosa | reverse complement strand
GGGAACCGCCGATGTAAACACGGCGGTTCCCGGCTCTTTCAATGGGGACATAGGAGATCTACTGATCCCTGCCACTGGGATCAGTTAGATCTCCTATGTCCATGTTAGCCCAGCCCCCCCACAGTTAGAACACGCCCAGGGAACACAGTTAAACCCTAGATCTCACCCTGCAGTTTAACCCCTTCACTGCCAGTTATATAGTAATCGGTGGACATTTAAATTTCTGATTACTGTATAAATGTCATTGGTCCCAAAAAAGTGTCAAAAATGTCCGATATGTCCGCCCCAATATCGCAGTACCGCTAAAAATCGCAGATCACCGCCATTACTAGTAAAAAAAAAAAAAAATTAAAACCCCAGAAATTCATTCTCATCATCCGTAAACGCGGCAACGTTTACGCAAACCAATCAACAAACGCCGATTTACGATTTTTTTTCCCCAAAAATATGAGGAAGAATATAAATTGGCAAACACCGATGAAAAAAAGATTTTTTTAACCACTTCAGCCCCGGAAGGATTTCCAGCTTTAGGACCGGAGCCCTTTTTGCGATTCGGCGCTGCGCCGCTTTAACTGACAATTGCGCGGTCGTGCGACGTTGTACCCAAACGAAATTTGCGTCCTTTTTTTCCCACAAATAGAGCTTTCTTTTGGTGGTATTTGATCACCGCTGCGTCATTTCTGATCGCCGCTATAAACAAAAGAATAGCGACAATTTTGCAAAAAAACACAAATTTCTTACTTTTTCCTAAAATACAAATCCAAAAAAAATATATAAAAAAACATTTTTTTTCACCGTTTTTGGCCGATTTATATTCTTCCTCATATTTGCGATAAAAAAAATCGCAATCGGCGTTTATTGATTGGTTTGTGCAAAAGTGGTCGCGTTTACAGATGATAATTCATTTTTGGGGTTTTTAATTTTTTTTTATTTTTTACTAAAAATGGCGGCGATCTGCGATTTTTTTTTTTTTTTTGCGGTACTGCGATATTTTTTTAGCGGACATGTCGGGCCATTTTGACACTTTTTTGGGACCATTGGCATTTATACAGCGATCAGTGCTATAAAAATGCACTGATTACTGTGTAAATGCCATTGGCAGTGAAGGGGTTAACCTGCAGGGGGCGCGCTAAGGGTTAACTATATTCCCTGGGCATGTTCTAACTGTATGGGGGACTGCCTAGCTGGGGAAGGGAAGTGGTCACAGCCTTCACGTAAAGGAAGGCTGTGATCACAGCCCTTCCCCCTCACACAGAACGGAGGTCCGTGTTTACATACACGGACCTCCGCTCACTCGCTCCGGGGGGGCCATCGCGGGTAGCCGGCGGCAATCGAAGCCGCCGCACCCGCTCCCTGGCCCCCCCTGGACACAGTGAGCGCGCGGGCGCGCCTACGGCGGCGCGCGCGCGCTCACTAAACACGTTCCCGCAGCCGCCGTCGTATGACGGCGATTTGCGGGAACGAGCCACTTTGCCGCCGTCAGATGCCGATCGGCGGTCGGCAAGTGGTTAATATATTTTTTTTTTTATTTGAATTTTAGCAAAAAGTAAGAAATATTTTTTTTTTTTGCAAAATTGTCGCTCTTTGTTTATAGCGGTGATCAGAAATGACGCAGCGGTGATCAAATACCACCAAAAGAAAGTTCTATTTGTGGGAAAAAAAGGACGCAAATTTTGTTTGGGTACAATGTCGCACGACCGCGCAATTGTCAGTTAAAGCGACGCAGTGCCGAATCGCAAAAAGTGCTCTGGTCGTAACCTGGGAAATTCTTCCGGGGGTGAAGTGGTTAAAACGTGACATGTTTGGTATCTATTTACTTGGCGTAACATCTTTCACATTTATACAAAAAAAATGGACTAACTTTAATGTTTTTTTTTTTTTTTTCATGAAACTTTTTTTTCCAAAGAAGACCTATTTGAAAAAATGCTGCGCAAATACAGCCTGACATAAAAAGTTGCAACAACCGCCATTTTATTCCCTAGGATCTCTGCTAAAAAAATATATAATGTTTGGGGGTCCTGAGTAATTTTCTAGCACAAAAATGATTCTTACATGTAAGAGTGAAGTGCCAGAATTGGCCAGGATGGCAAGTGTTTAATGGATCCGCCCTGGAGCAGAATTGTCCAACAGAGCAGGGAGAAAACCTCCAGAAAATGGAGCTGAAAGCAAATTTGGTAATGGAAAATGATAAATAGTAATGACATGCAATGCACTCTCCCATGATACTCTCAAAAACAAAGAAAAAAAGATAAATAAAAATACATATATAATGACATATAAACCCCTCACATTTTTGTAAATATTTTATTCTATTTTTTCATGCGACAACACTGAAGAAATGACACTTTGCTACAATGTAAAGTAGTGAGTGTACAGCTTGTATAACAGTGTAAATTTGCTGTCCCCTCAAAATAACTCAACACGCAGCCATTATTGTCTAAACCGCTGGCAACAAAACTGCATACACCCCTAAGTGAAAATGTCTAAATTGGGCAGTATTCCAACATAACGACCGCAAACACACCTCCAAGATGACCACTGCCTTGCTGAAGAAGCAGAGGTTAAAGGTGATGGACTGGCTAAGCATGTCTCCAGACCTAAACCCTATTGAGCATCCTTGGGACATCCTCAATATGGAGGAGTGCAAGGTCTCTAACATCCACCAGTTCCGTGATGTCATGGAGGAGTGGAAGAGGACTCCAGTGGCAACTTTTGAAGCTCTCGTGAACTCCATGCCCAAGTGGGTTAAGGCAGCGCTGGAAAATAATGGTGGCAACACAAAATATTGACACTTTGCGCTCAATTTGGACTTTTTCACTTAGGGGTGTACTCACTGTTGTTGCCAGCGGTTTAGACATCACGGAGCTGGTGGATGTTAGAGACCTCGCGCTCCTCCACCTTCCATTTGAGGATGCCCCACAGATGCTCAATAGGCTTTAGGTCTGGAGACATGCTTGGCCAGTCCATCACCTTTACCCTCAGCTTCTTTAGCAAGGCAGTGGTCATCTTGGAGGTGTGTTTGGGGTTGTTATCATGTTGGAATACTGCCCTGAGGCCCAGTCTCCAAAGGAAGGGGATCATGCTCTGCTTCAGTATGTCAGTACATGTTGCCATTCATGTTTCCCTCAATGAACTGTAGCTCTCCTGTTTTGACAGCATTCATGCAGCCCCGGACCATGACACTCCCACCACCAGGCTTGACTGTAGGCAAGACACACTTGTCTTTGTAGTCCTCACCTGGTTGCCACCACACATACTTGACACCATCTGAACCAAATACGTTTATCTTGGTCTTATCAGACCACAGGACACGGTACCAGTAATCCATGTCCTTAGTCTGCTTGTCTTCAGCAAACGGTTTGCGGGCTTTCTTGTGCATCATCTTTAGAAGAGGCTTCCTTCCGGGATGACAGCCATGCAGACTAATTTGATGCAGTGTGCAGCGTATTGTCTGAGCACTGACAGGCTGACCCCCACCCTTCAACCTCTGCAGCAATGCTGGCAGCACTCCTATGTCTATTTCCCAAAGACCACCTCTGTATATGACACTGAGCATGTGCATTCAATTTCTTTGGTCGACCATAGTGAGACCCGTTCTGAGTGGAACCTGTCCTGTTAAACCACTGTATGGTCTTGGCCTCCATGCTGCAGCTCAGTTTCAGGGTCTTTGCAACTGTCTTATAGCCCAGGCCATCTTTATATAGCGCAACAATTCTTTTTTTTTTTCAGATCCTCAGAGAGTTCTTTGCCATGAGGTGCTATGTTGAACTTCCAGTGACCAGTATGAAAGGGTGAGAGCGATTAACACCAAATTTAACACACCTGATCCCCATTCACACCTGAGACCTTGTAACACTAATGAGTCACATGACACCGGGGAGGGAAAATGGCTAATTGGGCCCAGTTTGGACATTTTACCTTAGGGGTGTACTCACTTTTGTTGCCAGCGGTTTAGACATTATTGGCTGTGTTGAGTTATTTTGAGGGGACAGCAAATTTACACTGTTATACAAGCTATACACACCCTACTTAACATTGTAGCAAAGTGTCATTTCTTCAGTGCCTAATCCCAACCCAACAACTTAGTACATTTCCTTAATACACCAATAAATTGAAACCTGGTTAAAGGTGTACTGTTTGCGTGTAAAAACAGGTGTTCTTTGATTCCTGGTCTTATTGACCTATAATCTTTTATTGCTGCTATTGGACAAATGGCTTGTTGCAGACATATATTCAGCACAACCCATGTACCCTTACCCAGCTATCACTCACTAATAGATCTCCTAACATGAGACCACCTTGCTGATTTCTATTGAGGGGCACCAATTCAGAGATTCTGAGTGCTGCAAAAAACATTACTGAAAAGGTCGCTTTGAAAAGTGTTGATTCAAATGCTGACCAGCAAACCGATTCTGAGACTCTACAAAGTCTCCCTAACATCTCCGGAGTAATAGGCTCCCGGGTGTCATTTTTGGCTTTCTTATATCCTTTTAGTGCTTGTTTAACTGTGAAGAAGCTGAGCATGGATGAGAGGTTGTTTAACTTCATGAAAAAGGAAATGCCAGATACCAACTTATGAATATGAGACCAAGAATAACACTGACTTACAATCAAAACCATACTCTTTTAGAAATGAAATCTATAACCACCATGCTGATTGATATCCCACCGTGGTGGATGGGGCGATGGAATTTTTAACGTTGGTCAAGACCTGATTTAAATGAGCCTCCACAAATTCTCCAGGTAGACTAAACCCGCTTGATCCGCGATTGGCAGAAGGCTGACAAAATGCTCCATCTGGAAACGAGATAACGCATCCACCAGGTCATTCATTTTACCAGGTATATATTTGGCTTTAATCCATATATTGAGACTTAAACATTTTAAATACCAGATACATTAGTAAAACGATGACTGTCGGAGACCTTGAGGTTAAACAGTTAATGGCGTACAGTACTCAGTACTCCCTTGTTATCGGTACTAAATGGAATAGGTTTGTTTCTAAAGCTATTCCCCCATATTTCAATGGTGACAATAATGGGGAATAATTCCAGAAGCCCACTATTTTTAACCACTTACCAACCGGAAGGTTTTCCAGCTTTAGGACCAGAGCACTTTTTGCGATTCGGCGCTGCGTCGCTTTAACTGACAATTGCGCGGTCTTGCAACGTTGCACCCAAACAAAATTTGTGTCCTTTTTTTTCCCCACAAATAGAGCTTTCTTTTGGTGGTATTTGATCGCCTCTGCGTCATTTCTGTTTGCCGCTATAAACAAAAGAGCGACCATTTTGCAAAAAAACCCAAATTTCTTTTTGCTAAAATTCAAATAAAAAAAAAAAATATAAAAAAACATTTTTTTTCACCGTTTTTGGCACAGTTAATATGGAATTCAGATTACCCATGGAAAAGGTTTTTAAACTACAGTTTTCCTTATTACAGCTAGTTAGAAAAAAGGCTACCCTTAAGGAGGTGCAATCCCTGTTAGGGCAGCTAGCTTTTGCTACAAGAATAATGCCAATTGGGAAAATATTCTCTAGACGGCTTTATCTAGCAATTTCCGGGCTAAAATCCTATTCATCGCACACACACACACAAAATTAAAAGAAGACAATTCCTCATATTTGTGATAAAAAAAAAAATCGCTTTTATTGATTGGTTTGCGCAAAAGTGGCCGCGTTTACGGATGAGAATTCATTTCTGGGGTTTTTATTTTTTTTTTATTTTTTACTAGTAATGGCGGCGATCTACAATTTTAGCGGTAATGCGATATTTCAGCGGACATGTCAGACATTTTTGACACTTTTTTGGGACCAATGACATTTATTCAGCGATCAGAAATTTAAATGTCCACTGATTACTGTATAAATGTCACTAGCAGTGAAGGGGTTAACCTGCAGGGGGAGATCTAGGGGTTAACTGTGTTCCCTGGACGTGTTCTAACTGGGGGGGGGGGCTGGGCTAACATGGACATAGGAGATCTAACTGATCCCAGTGACAGGGATCAGTAGATCTCCTATGTCCCCATTGAAAGAGCTGGGCTCTTTGGCTGTAGCAGCTCATCCTCCGGAGTGTGTCGGGCATGAGAGCGTGCCGCCGGTGGCGCGCAACCGCCCCCTAGCTGCGCCTGCACGAATCGTTGCCTTTTCGCACTCAGCGTCCACACCGCCGCCGTAAATATACAGTGCGTGGTGTGAACTGGTTGTCTTCTTTTATTTTTGTTTGTGTGTGTGTGTGTGATGAATAGGATTTTAGCCCCGAAATTGCTAGATAAAGCCGTCTAGAGAATATTTTCCCAATTGGCATTATTCTTGTAGCAAAAGCTCCTCCTTAAGGATAGCCTTTTTTCTAACTAGCTGTAATAAGGAAAACTGTAGTTTAAAAACCTTTTCCATGGGTAATCTGAATTCCATATTAACTGTGTATATGATGATTCCCAAGAAATCCAGGCAGACAGTTGGATAGACTGTCTTCTCCTTGGCCAGCGGAATGCCAAATTTCTCACAAATATTAAAGAATGCCTCTAAGCAATCTCTACAGCTGGGAGAACTAGATAGGCCTAAGAATAAAAAATAATCTAAATAGTGGATAATGTAATTTGAACCTGTAACTTGACAAACTACCCATTTTCAAAAAAGTCGCAAAAGACTCAAAATAAAAACCTGAGAAAGAGCACCCCGTGGGCAGGCATTTCTCAAAATACAATTGGTCCTGAAAGCAGAAACCTAAAGAGCTAAATGAGTCTGGGTGGATAGGAAGCAGCCAAAATGCAGCTTTTATATTGGCTTTCCCCAAAAGGGCTCTTTAACCTAAGACCCTTAATATGTCCATAGCATCTTCAATAGATGCGTACGACCCTGATTCCGAATCTTCCAGAATCTGGTCATTCAGTGAATTGTCCGCTGGGAATAATAAATGCTGTATAAGGCGGAAAGTGTTGGGCTCTTTCTTTGGTACTATTCCTAAAGGTGAAATCCTGAAATTTCTGAATGGAGGGGTCAAAAAAGGGCCCTCCATTTTCCCTAAACGGATATCGTTAGAATTTTTTTCTAGAACAATCTTATCCATGCCTATTGTAGATTTAGAATTTTATGAATACCACAACCTGAACCCTGAGGTAAAACAAGGCCTTTAATATTAGCAGCGCCTTCTGCCTGTCTGGGAAACGCTGAAGCCATGCTAACATTGCGTGTAGCTTCACTGGCGTTTCCGCCTTTTGAAAAGAACTCCTTACCTGACTGTTGGTTTGCTGCTGCCATCTTTTTGAAACATTTTTCAATGGGATGAGTTCCAGTGCAGAAGGCGCACTCATGCCTGTATTTTCATGTATTAGGCCATCTGCACTGTGAGTCATTAAAGTTGAAGCACACACCTTTTCTGTATCCTGATGTTGAATTAAAATTGGAAGGCACCGCCTGTTTGATGAATTGTGGACGTTGGGGCAGAAAAAGATTCAACCTCAGAACTATGTCCTTAGTTCCCCAGTGTAATGACTGGTACACTGACATTTTCTGATGAAACGACTCATCATATGTAAACCAGGCGGTGCCACCAAAGTTTTTGTATGCTTCCAATACAATGTCTAAGTGTTGAAACAAGCCGGAACATTTTTCCAGCTGTTTTCCTCATAAAACACTAGCGTAAATGCAGAACGCCTGTAACCAATTGTTAAAAGACTTGGTTACCGGCCTTCTTCTATCCTCATCTGTCTTATCTTTTTGTTTATGTATAATTTTTTTTGACAATGGCAATAATGAAAGCAGATCCAAAAATTCCAAAAAAGTTTTTCCTTAATTCCTGTACAGATGAAATCCTAACGGGGAGGAACAAAACACATGGCAATAACTCCTATCTGTCTCAGGTACAATAATCTGTGGTACACAACTTTCAGCAGAAGAGGAGAACGGTTGATTTGATATATTGGAAATTAAACAATTAGCAACATCGCCACTAGATGGCGCCCATACTGCAGCCACATTCTCCTCTGATGCTGAATGATTTGACAGGGAGTTAGAAACTTCAGATAAAACATTCTGACTTTTGACTACCCATTTGAGTATTGGCACTGTACAATTCCCTCACTGTCCTAACTAGGACAGAGGAAAACAATTCCAACAATTGAGGTGGTGAGCTGCAGAGCTGGGTTTTCTCCGCTGATCGGTGTACTCGTCCTGCGCCCCCTGTCTCACGGGCGGCGCAATCTGTAGTGGAACTTTTCTTCTTGCAGAAGGCTCACCGCCCTGGCGCTTAGGGATACCCTTTACGCTGCTAGCGGGCACAGTACGGTGAGGGTGAGTACTTTTTACTTTTGAAACGCCACCTCTTCGCTGCCCCCCCTCCCCCCGGGTGGCCGGGAAGTGACACACTGCTTCTCCTGACGACCCGGATCTTCCTGCTGTGAGAGCCGTGCCTCTTCCTCCAGAAATTCAATATGCGGCCATTCTTCCAGCTCGATATGAGGGGAGACAGTGGCAGCTGTGAAGGCTTGCGTCGGGAGTGGAGATGCCGGTATGTTCAACCGGAGCTTGACCTGAGGACTGTGGTAGTGCCAGGCATCTGCAGATTTATTCTTCTCCTTGCTCTTCTCTAGCTCTTTCAATTAATCTTCTCAGGAGAGACATCCTCTTCAACCCCTGGTAAGCGCTGTTTGCTCAGTGGAGACTAGCTCCTAGAGCACCACAGCTGCTGCTTACCTGGGGCACTGTGTCTTAAGGGGAACGGACCCCCTTTTTATTTAAAAATTCTTCCCGCTCAAAGAAAAAACTGCCTGAAGATAACGGTCACCTGACCTGTTGCCAGCACCAGGACTTTTACAGTAACCAGTGGGCACACTTCCTGCATTTTTTAGCCTGGGGGAGCCTTGAAACTCCACTGCCGCAGTCCCATGAGGGAAGGGGGGTTTAGAAACAGTTTTTCCCCTTTCCTTTCATTTTTCCTTTCTATTTTGCTACTATTGCTATAATGCATCTCTACCTTAATCCTGACTTATGACTGCTGGCCAATAAGGGGATAGAAAAGAATCAACATTGAAAGTTAGTTAATTTCCTTAGTTGGGTATTATAAAATAATTTGCCAAAAATGACATTGTCCTCCTCATAAATATCAGGGAGACTGGTCATATATATCCATAATCAAAAAAGAGTGTAAACATAGAGGGGGAGGAACGGGGGGCGGAAGGGAAAGGGGAGAAGCAGGGGAGGGGGGGGGTGGAATATGGGAATTGGAGATTTGGGATCCCATATTGACCACAGTCAGGTCTCATTCCGTATGACTGAGGTATAACTCCTATCTCCCATTCCAAATTTGTGTTAGTCTGTTTTTCCTGAGCTAAATACCTCTAGAAATGGTCTATAGCTATGCCTGGTGGGATTGTTCCTTTTAAGGGATTAATCCAACGCATTTCAAGCTGTAGGAGGTTTTTGTTCCAGTCCCCCCTCTGTGTGGAATATGTATTCTGTCTAATGCTGTAAAATTCATTATGGGCGTTTAGCAATTAATTGTTCTTGCTACATGTCTTCCTATATTCCTGTATTGAATTGTATTGTAATTGTACTGTCTGCCCTAATATTGTAAATCGCTGCGCAAACTGTCGGTGCTATATAAATCCTGTATAATAATAATAATAATAATAGATACAGATTGCCTACTTTGCGTACTGTGTACATGCTTCAATATTCTTTTCCAAAAAAATTGCTTGTCCTGTTTTCTTTTCTAGGTACGGCTCTGGACCCGTGAAAGGGGACACCTTTGACGAGAACGACGAGAATACACTTTTCTGTCTACCTTAAGTGTAACGGTTTACCTCTTGAAAAATTTGGGTTTGTGAAATGTTTGACATTATGCTTTCCTCAGCAAATGGTCGATGTTTCGTTCACGTCGAGGAAAATACATTCTTTTTCTGTTCGTTAAAAAAACCTTTTCTTATAACTTCGTACATGTGTCATGCGTTTCATCCGTTAGACATAGATAATAATAATAATAATAATATGTCCTAAATATATCGTGGCT
>BLSH010041018.1:285511-295747 GCA_018402905.1 Glandirana rugosa | reverse complement strand
GATGGCTGGGATCAGGGGCATGGTGGGATCAGTGGCAGAGGGATGCCTGGGGCCAGTGGCAGAGGGGTGCTGGGATCAGGCAGAGGGGTGATAGTAGTGGAGGAATGGGATCATGACACTGGTACTCACCTGCTCTGTGTCAATTCATTCCCCCTTCTCCATGCTGCTCATTCTGTTTTTCCCTTTCCGTGCCTTCAGTGAAGCCTCTCCTCACATCGGGTCTCCTCCAGCTACTCCCCCTGCACTGTCATGGCTGTCAGCTCATCAGCTGACTTTCTGCTTCAGTGAAGGGGGAGGGGGCTTTATCCACCATGCAGGCTCTGCCTCTGTTTCTCCCAGACGGGCAGAGCACCACGCGGAGGGACGGATGACATCCGACATCGATTATACCAGCTCGTAGCATCGGTACAGCATCGTGAACATTCGAATTGCGATGCATCAATGCTGCGATTATATTCAACACCCCTAATGCCAACCCCCAAAAGGACATGGCCCCCGTAACTCCTGAAGTGCCCAACAAAAGGAGGTTAAAGAATTTGTAAATAAGAATAGACTTTTTCTCTCACCTGCCCGGACTGACCACAATTATACAGCATGACGTAATTACAGAGCCAGGTGTCCATGTAATTGTAAAGCCCTGTAGAATACCCGAGGCCAGGCGCAAAGCAGTTGCAAATGAAGTAATGAAGATGAATGTTAGAGCTGGACATGATAGGAGTCCCACAGTGCCTGGTCCAGTCCCATAGTATTGGTCCCAAAACCAGATGGAACAATAACGTTTTGTAATGTTTTCAGAAAGTTAAACAGCGTGTCCAAATTCAATACGTACCCAATGCCTCGAGTCAACGAGCTTGTTGACAGATTGGGTAGGGCCCAGTACATAACTATGTTAGACCTGACTAAAGGTTATTGGCAGATACCCCTAATGGAGTCGGCGAAAGAGAAAACTGGGTTTTCTACCCCCAAGGGGTCCTTCCAGTATAAGCGCATGCCTTTTGGCTTACATGGTGCTCCTGCCTTGTTCCAGAGAATGATGGATAAGTCCTTAAGATGATTTGTAAGTTTCATGCTTTGATATCTTCAGGTCTCAATCGCACCATTTTCATGTGACATCCAAGCATTGCGCATATGCCTGTTCTATTGCTTGTTGTCACCCAACACGCATAGGGCAGCTCACTCATTTCATTGGGCTGACCTATGCTCAACAAATGTGGCAAAATACCTCAAGCACCTGTTTGAGCTTTTATTTATGTACAAGTCCAACAGTTAAGCCCAGCAGGAAGGCACCTGACCGTGAGCACTCACAGAATACAACAGCGATGTGTAGCAGAGCAGGTCTCGGCATGCTGGTAGCATCTATCTTGAGGGGGGAATGCGGCCTGGCCAGACTGTACATAATTAGGGAGGTGTCCAAAAGGATGGCATGTCCATATCCTTTCCCTACTCATCTAGAACCTCTCCCTGTCACTGTCCCTGTCAGACAAGGTGCCAAACTCATATGTGCGTATTAGTGGTGCACAGAAATTCTGCAGAGAATTATCGGCCGGTGTTTTTGGCATGCGGCCGAAAGAAAAAAATACAGACACCGAAAAGGGGGTGGGGTCCTCTCTGGGTGCCGCCCATTGTGGGGGGTGTCTTCCTCATGTGCCCCCAATGCCGGGACATTGAATCAGTGTGACGTGATCACAGGAGGCAGGACATAGTAACTGCGGCCTGAGCAATTCATATCCAGCCCAGTGACACACGGAGATTGCCACTCTGATCTGGGCACTGGTGAGGCTTCATCTGACAGGCAGAGGCAGGCTGCATCTGATGGGCACTGGCAGGCTGAATCTGATGGATACAGGCAGGTTGCATCTGATGAATCATCTATAACTGAGTGCAGCCCTACTACTAATGGATAATCCTATGTAATCTCTATATGCAAAAGATATACAATAAATCCAATAAAATTCATGCTTGCCAGTATACTCTTAGTGCAAACCAGTCCTAGTTAACAGTAATAAACAAAGTGCTCATGTGCTTGTGTAACTAAAAAGTCCTTATGTGTCACTGCAAACAGTGACAATTCTTCCGTCTGACTTATCTCATAGTCCCATATAGTGCAAACAGATGTGACCATAAAATTGATGACAAAAAATGTGAACAATGTATGTGTCCAAAAAAGTATCAAAAACTGTCCACAGTGCTTCCAAAACCAAAAAAAAAACACGGGTTTAACTAAAGTTTTCTCAGTCCACCACCTCTTATCCGTGCTATAAAACACCTCCACCAGATGTGCCCTCACCTTATGGGCGTAAATAACACGCCTGTAATAAACACTCAGATGTAGCTTAGGTTAAGAATCCTCATGTCCGCTATCTTCTTCAATGTGACTGGACATAGTGCTTACCAGTATAAACACTTTATTTAAATAAATTTAAGCCAATAAAACACTCACATGCAATAAAATAAAATGTGCCTTATATATTAAAACCAGTGCTTCAGTGCTTTCTTTCACCTGTCCGCAGGATCTGCAGCTCCCTTAGATTGATAAATACCTCCTGTCCACTGCTATCATGTATGCTCTGTTGCGTCTGTGATGGTATCATGCGTTAGATCCACGCAAGGTAATGATACCAGGCCCAAAGCGACACTGGCTCCATCTTGGCAGAGAAGCTACGTAAAGGGTTAAGTTCTGTTTCTCTCCTTCTGACATGGCAGTTTGAACAAGCTTCTCCTTTACCCCCCCCCCGGCAGACTAACTTCAAAAGGAGCCTTTGATTACAGTTTATGGATGGCCAGGAAGGCCCTTTCCGCTTATCTAGAATAAACCTACAACAACCCAATGTGGGACAGGCCACATATCGTAAATCACCCCCCAGGAATTCTGAACCCTCTCAATAACTTTGGAACATGAAAAGTTAGAAAAACGTACATACATTCATAACTTCCGCTATAGGTATGCCATAGTGATGAACATTACATATTTGAATGTAGAATTTCGGCCCAGATAATTGAAGTATAAACATTCACCACTTGTTACCCAAGGAGCGATAGAATTAGTCCATTCCCTCCCCAGGGTCCTATAAGGTTTTAGAAATTCTCATGCTTGGAGTCATATGAAAGCTTATTGCAAGCTGAAATTACATTTCTTGCTGTAAAATATGTCGGACGATCCAGTAACAAGTTATGATCCATGCATGATTATGCAGCATGTATCTCCACGGTCCATCCTGGACATTGTCTAAGGAAACTCCCTCTCTTATACGAATGGGCAGAGAGGTATGGCCCCACCCCTGGTGGTCCAGAGAAAAAGAGACTGTCACAATCAGATTGGGAGTTCTCACTTAACATCAGAGAACCAGGAAATCGTCTGCGAAACACTGATTAGGCAAGGACATTTCAAAGGCAAGGTATTTCTTTTTTTTTTTTTTCATTCTGTCCCTTTGCTGTAAATTTGTCTCACTTTGTACTTTTTTTTTCTGTAAATATTTTACTGCACCTAAAACTTGACCTTTTCATTATTAAACCTTATTTTGAAAAGTGTTAATCTTGTCCCCAAAGCTCTTAATGCAACTATTAAGAATCTGTTCCTTCGAAGAGTGGTACTGTTTTTAGAATAACGCATCTGAATATATCTGTCTGCGGTGACAGTGTATGCACAGGCATGTTCTGAAATACTGGTATTGCTAAAATAAGGGTCTTCTGGCCGGAATCCAGAAGTGGTGGCAGAGAAAGGGTTAATTGTTTGAATTAGCCTGGTAACAATCGCTCTCAGGCGGCTGACATTTACATGGTGATCCCGCAAACTGGGAAATCTTTGTGCTGAAAAGCAGCTGAGAGTGACATTGTTAGGTTCGTGACAAGTGCGGTATTGGATCGGGGGTCCTCGGTCGCCGATCGGTGAGGAGGGCAGCGATCTGATACCCGCGTTCGTCTCATACTGGTTGGCAGCGATCGGATAGTTTCGCCTTAAGAGCATTCAGTGCAGAGCTAATTCCTAACAATGCACTGAAGGATTGTAACCTTTTTGGAAACAGTCCTTAGAGACAAGCTGGTGCATAGTTTTTTGTTTTTAAAGAGACATAGAGCAGCAACTCCTTCCTACAACTCCTTTCTATCTCTGCTTTCTGTTCTCTGTTTTCTGCTTGCAAAATGTCTGGGCCAGCAGTGTAAAAGAAGATGAACAAAGATGAACTGACTGCTGCGTGTGCAACAAGAGGCCTTCACGTCAGTAACAAAACTTGTAAAGAACTGATAAAGGCCCTACAGGAGTATGATATCCGAGCAAACCAGAACTCGGGGGAACGTGAAGCTGAAGGGGTTCTCGATACTCCAGAGCCAAGTGGTTCAGACGTAATGACCACACAAGATTAGCAAAGAGGGACTGAACCGGGAATACGACTGACTGTCCCTTCTGGGCCGCAGCAGGAGCAGGCTAGCCCCAGATTGCCTGCAGACAGCAGAGACTTTCAAATGCAGGAGACACTCCAGCGCATCCGTGAAACAGATCCTGAGATGTACCTGCAGTTTCTGGAACACCAGGCTGAGAGAGAGGAACGCCAGGCTGAGAGAGAGGCTGCGCAGAGGGAGGCTGAACGTCGGCACCAATTGGAGATGTTGAGGCTCCAACAGCAGCACAGACCGGGTCAGAACCTCGGATCCCTAGAGCACAGGGACACCTCTCTGCCTGCAAGCCCAGCCGCTAAATTTCCAGTCATGGAGAAGGACAGTGACATTGACGTGTATCTACTGTCGTTTGAAAAAACTTGCCGTCAGTACCATTTGCCCTATGCACAATGGACTCGGTACCTGACACCAGGGCTACGAGGCAAGGCCCTGGATGCATATGTGGACCTGCCATAGGAGCAGGACGAAGATTATGAAGCCATAAAGGCAGCAATCATTCAGAAATATCGATTAACTCCTGAAGTATACCGAAAACGGTTCAGGTCCCTGCAAAAAGGGCCTGGGGACTCTTATATGGATGTCGTAAGCCGTTTACGTATCACATTCCAACAGTGGACTAGGGGCCTGAAAGCCACTTCTTTTGAGACCCTGGAAGATCTCATGATTGAAGATCAGCTCCTGCACATCTGTCCTCCAGACGTCAGATTGTGCTAGAGCGGAAGCCCGGTTCTGCTAAAGCCGCAGCAGACCTGGCCGATGCCTTCATCAGTACTCGGGTATCGGACTATCACAAAGCTCCACCAAATGGCTGGAAAGGGGGAAAATCGCAGGCCAACCAAGCCTCTCAGCGGTTTGAAACTGCAGTCCCTGGCATGAAACCCGCCCTGACTGATAACCGTAGGTGTTACACCTGTGGCAAGCCTGGCCATCTGCGAACACAGTGCCCGGAGCAGAAGAAGATGACATCATCTGGCCACCCGGCCAGCAACCCTTCTGCCGTGCTGTTCGTCAGTGGGAGACCTCAAGGACGCAATGCCAACTTGCAGCCAGTCATTGTGGGTCACCGGACTGTAACGGGTCTCGGGGACACCGGAGCTGAAGTCACCTTGGTCAGACCGGAGGTGATAGAAGAAGCGGACATCATCCCTGAGAAGTTCCTCACCCTCACTGGAGTTGGGGAAACCCGCTCCCACATACCCTGGGCCTATGTGTACATTGATTGGGGTGCTGGGAGTGGGATGAGAGAGGTGGGAGTTTCTGAGGAGATTCCCGCTGCTGTGTTGCTGGGTGCTGACTTGGGGACCCTTGTCTCCTTCTATGCCACTGCTGAGGACACCCCCTCGGAAACCTCTAGACTCCCTAAGGTACTGTGTGCAGATGTGGGTATGATATCTGGGCAACCTGGGGAGGGGGAGGGGTAGGTGGAAATACAAGGTTCTCCTTCAGAGAAAGGAGAAGAGACACAGTTGAATGTAAATGATGTATGTGCCAATGATGTCACACGTATACCTGTGGAATGTAATGTTGATAATGATGACAATGTATTCCCTATACTGGTGGTTACCCGCAGTGCTGCAAGGGCTGCAGAGGTACAGGCTAGGGTTGCCGAACAGCAGGAGGAGGTCTCTGGGCCCTCTCTATGTTCTGACCCAGTGGGCTCTACCTCTGTTGGGCCTCAGCAGCTGTCCTAGTTTGCCACGGGACTGCTGGCTGGGACTTGTGGTTCAGCCTTTGAAGCAGCACTGCAAATAGACCCAACGCTGGCACAGCTCAGGAGTTTAGCTGACAGCCCACCTGCAGTGAATGACAAACAAAAGGTGTACTGGGACAAAGGAAAGCTGTACAGGGAGAGTTTGTCTGCAAGGGAAAACACAGCTGACTTTGGAAGCAGGCAGCTGGTGGTCCTAAGCCAATTCAGGGGACAGCTCTTAAAAGTGGCCCACGAGATCCCCCTAGCAGGTCACTTGGGGATCACTAAGACCCGGGGGCGATTAATACATAACTTACTCTTACATTCACTGACAGACGCAGCCCTTCATTAGACAAGTGGGGTTGTGATCATATCACTAGGAGTAGACTAGTTAAAATAAAACAAAAGCATAGGTTAGCCCCTCCCAGGGGGCCGTCTCCTCACCTTAGCATATAACCCCCTGCTAGACAATAGCATATCAGTTTTTATTGCCTAGTGCAAGGAGTAGACCTGGTTCCCTATGGGATCTGTGGTCTTCTGAGGTTTTTTCTGATGAAGACTGCTATCAAGAAGCCGGCTGGTGGTATAGAGAATAGCTAGAATCCAAAAACTTTCCCCAGTCCGGCCAACGTCTGTGCGAGCTACCCTTAGCCTTGGCGGGGACACGCCGCATAGGGCCCGTTCCATGCGGGCTGCCAGTGGCTGATCCCACTTGTGCCCAGTGACTGGTGTTCCTGTCCAATGGCCTGGCCAGCAGCATCCCTCTCCATGGGGAGGAAAGTCTGCTCCAGGTGGCTACCCGCTGCGCCCGTTGGATCGGTGAGTGGACCCCTCTTCCGTCCTAGGGGCATGGAGAGGGGCACCTGGGCAGCTTCTGAGGTAGCCCGTGGGGGCTTGGTAGTGGGGACACACATGGGGTTGTAAAGCTACTATGGATCTCCCCCTCCCCCCTGCGGTACTGCATGGTGGATCACGTTCGTTCGCCGCTACCGTGCCATTTTGCCATAGCTCGGCATGTTTGTGATGGCAGCGGCCATTTTCCTGTAGCCCATGCGGTTTCAGCCTGTCCTCTGGCGGCCCCCAGTGGCTTTTCTCGGTATTTAAGGGAAGTGTTAAAAACAGCAGAAGCACTTCCCTTTTCGCCTGGACAGCGTGGCTGACAGACGCGGCGGTGCAGGCTCTTTAAGTGGAGCGTGTTTTCATTGCTCATTCCGGTCACAGTGCTGAGGCATCAAAAAAACAGCAAGTATAGCTGGCTGTCCCTGGGTGCTGGTAGCGGTGGGTGCAATCATTCCGGGTCTCCCTGGCTGATTGGTGGGGTAGAGGTGGTGGTCACACAGTGGGGGTGCCGGAAGTCTGGGATGTCAGAGGCCGGCAGTGCTATGGCAGGGGTACCTGCGGAGCAACAATCCATGCCGGGGGTCCCTGGTGTCCTTGGAACAGCTGAGGGCAGTATTTGGTGAATTCTTTCCCTGGGCGGGGGACCCGACTCCGGGGGGCCCCAGAAAACCCCCGCCCCCCGTCATTCTTCGGGGGGAGAATTCGGAACCAGAGAGCGCCTCGGTGTTCACGGGAACCCCCGTGGAGTTATCAGAGGGTGAACTGATACCCTCAGACGGTGAAGATGATCAGGGGGCTTCATCTTCGCGCGACAAAGCGATAGTGGCTGCCCTGGTCACTGATATTCGCGAGTCCATGCGGCTTGACCAAGCGGGGGAGTCGCATGAGTCCGCATATATTTGTGGGTCGCTTAGGCCCCTAGGGTCCCCCAGGGCCTACCCTTATGATCAGGTTTTTGAACAGGCGGTGTTCAAGGAATGGCTGCGGCCGCAAAATTCCTTTGCTTTACCCAAAAGCTTTGCTGTTCGCTACCCCTTTGAGGATAGTTTTACTAAGAGATGGGCTTCCCCAGCAGTGGACCCACTGGTGGCCTGTCTGAATAAGGCAAGGACCATTCCCTTGGAGGGGTCTCCATCTTTTAAAGAGGCGGCTGATCGCCGCACAGAGGTAGTGTTTAAGGCACTGTTTTTGTTGGCTGGGTCAGTCATGCGGCCAGCTCTGGCGGCTGCTATGGCGGCGCAATCTCTTTTCGAGTGCGCTACCACATTACACTCTGGTTTGACTTGTGAGTGTGCGCAGGCTGAGGTGCACCGGGCACAACACTTGGAAGAGGGTCTCCGCTACCTATGCGATACTGCATTGGACCTACTTCCCATACTGTCAAAAATGTCTGTTTTTGCAATTGTTATCAGGTGGGTGCTGTGGCTCCACTCTTAGTCAGGCGACGAAGAAAGCTCTTACGGATCTTCCCTTTCAGGGAGGGCGTGGCCCGCAGTTGGATGAAATCATTAAGGATTTCACGGGAGGGAAGAGTACTTTCCTTCCAGAGCCAAAACGGCGGGATTTTCGCCGTAGGCAGGGCCCTGTTTCTTCAGGCCAGAAGTTTTTTTTCGTGCTCCCGGCTCAGCGGGTAAGGGCTTCAAGTCCAGGAAGGCTTCCGCTGGGCTCAGTAAAAGGCCCTGGCAACGTAAGTCTGAAAAAGCGAAGGATAAGTCAACCTCCGCATGATGGGTTGCCCCCGCCCAACTCTCGGGTGGGGGGCCGGTTACTGGGGTTCGCAGACAGATGGACTGCCCACATCACCGATCAGTGGGTGCTGGAGTTGGTGTCCTCCGGGTACAGGATAGAATTCATCTCTCTACCCCCAGAAAGGTTCTTCCCTTCGAACTTAAGACTCCCTCAGGAGCATCGGGAGGCGCTTCTAGGCGCCGTTCGGGCGCTTGCCTAACAGGGGGTGATTGTACTGGTACCCACGGTGGAAAGATTTCACGGGTTTTACTCAAACATCTTTGTGGTGCCCAAAAAGGGCGGGGTCAGGCCAGTTCTGGACCTGAAGGCACTAAACTGCTTTGTAAAGACAAAAAGATTCAGGATGGAGTCCATCCGCTCGGTCGTGGCCGCCCTGCACCAAGGGGAATTCATGGTGTCCCTGGATATCAGGGAAGCGTATCTCCACGTTCCAGTTTGTCACAGGCACCAGCATTTCCTGCGTTTCGCAGTGGGGGATCTGCATTACCAGTTGTTCACCAAGGTGGTGGCCCCGATGCCGGCGCTATTGAGACAGAGAGGTATCACGGTGGTAGCATACCGCGATTATTTACTCCTGAGAGCAGAGTCGGCCGCAGCTCTGGAGGAGAACGTGATAATCACAGTGTCCACGTTAAAAGATTTTGGTTGGCTGATCAACCTGCAGAAGTCGCCGTTGACTCCATCCTGCCGTCTGGAGTACCTGGGTCTGATTCTGGACACGGTGCAGGCAAGGGTGTTTTTACCGCCAAACAAGCTCCTGACACTTCAGACAGCAGTGCGAACCCTGTTATCACGCCAGTGGTCCTCCTTACGGATCTGTATGCGAGTGTTTGGGCTCATGGTGTCGACTTTCGAAGCGATACCTTACGCCCAGAGTCACACTTGGCTCCTGCAGAAGGCAGTTTTGTCGCAATGGGACAAATCTTCCCTATCCCTAGACAGACTGATCAGGTTGGATTATCAGTCCCGGGGTCCCTTGGTTTGGTGGATTCGGGCTCCAGCCCTAAAATTAGGAAAATGTTTCCTCCCCCCTCAATTGATCGATAGTGACAGATGCTGGGGAGGGGTCCTGGGTCAGTTTTCTGCCCAGGGCCGTTGGTCAGCTCAGGAAGCTTGTCTTCCGATAAAAGTACTGGAGCTGAGAGCGATCAGACTTTGTCTATCCCGTTGGTCGACAAGGCTGCGAGGCCTCCCTGTCCGGGTTCAGTCGGACAATGCCACGGCTGTGGCATATGTGAACCATTCTTTCAGGCGGACGGTCAAAAGGTGCGGACCTTACATCTAACGCCTCTCTCGACCGTGCACTTCAAGACGGGTGGCTTCCTAGTCTCGGCGGAGGCGCCGACGACGGCTCGAAGAACAAGACGGGACTACCAAGTGTATACGGTGTCGGCACCGTAACAGGCTGACTTGGGCCTGTCCCTCCGGAGCGTCGGAACAGCTGGTTGCCCTATCTGTTTCAGACTAGCGAGAGTCGAGGTCATGAAAATAGCCTTCTGTTCGAAGGACTCGACTGGTTGCCGGGACCCGTCTTTTGACTGGGTCCTGGGGAGGGGTCGTAGACA
>BLSH010041018.1:253565-271910 GCA_018402905.1 Glandirana rugosa | reverse complement strand
CTCCCCGTACACAGGTACTCACAACACTCGGGTATTCACGCCACTCTCGGGTACTCACACTGCAGTACTCAGGTACTCGCCCAATACACAGGCATTCACCTGATATTCACAGTTGAGAATAAAGTGTTTGTTTAGGGTATGCTGTAGTGCACTGAATGGAAATTTTGGTACCGAAACTGAAAATACACTGAGCCGAAACCAAAAATGACCATTTTTAAAAAATATTTATATTTTTATATACAATTGTCATATGCAGCCTACCTGTGCCTGGGCACTGATGGGTGGCATGGATTCCCACTAATAGGTGGCACTAATTGGCACTGATTTTAAGCACTGATTGGCACTTATATGCAGCACTGATTGGTGACACTGATTGCCACTGATAGGTGGCCCTGATTGGCACTGACAGAGGAGATAAGGGGGCACTGGCACTAACAGGTGGCACTGGCACTGACAGGTGGCACTGGATGACACTGGCAGGTGGCACTGATTTTCACTGATTGGCACTGGCAGGCAGCACTGGTTAGCACTGACAGGTGTCACTAGGTGGCACTGATTGGCACTGGCAGGTGGCACTGATTGGCATTGACAAGCACTGGCATGTGGCACTGATTGGCACTGACAGGGGGCACAGACAGGCACTGACAGGTGTCACTGGCAGGCGGCATTGGATGGCACTGGCAGGCAGCACTGGATGGCACTGGCAGAAGAGATTAGAAGATTGACATTTCACAGATCACGTGGCTTGTAAGAGCCACTCTGTGCATGAAACTGTCATGTAATTACACTGAATGCAGAGAGCGAGCTGTGAGATCTTCACGCTGATGTCGGAGGTGGGCGGAACTAACAGCTATCAAACACCCGCCCAGCCCCTATCCCATTGGCTGGGGTTTCATAGCTGTTCGGTCCCGACCACTCCCAACATCAGCGTGAAGATCTGACAGCTCTTTCTCTCTCTCTGCATTCAGTGTAATTACATGACAGTGTCATGCAAAGAGCGGCTCTTACAAGCAGCAGGATCTGTGCAATGTGAATCTTCTCATCTCTTCTGCATCCAATCCTGGGGTATGTGATGCACACATACCCCCGCAATGGGTGGTACCCGGGGTGGACCCCGCCCCCTTTCGGTATCGGGCAACTTTTATGTTCCTGAACACAATTTTTGGCCGAAAATGCCAATAGTTTTCGGTGGCCGAAATTTCAGTGCATCCCTAGTATGCTGTTCAGGCAGAGTGAGCGGCAGAAACACTGGTCTGTCTGTCTGTGGTTGAACGGAGCACGCACAGTAACTAAAATGTCATGGAAAGCTCCCGATGCATACTTGCGATCAGGAGCTTCTGATCATGTGACTTCTATGACATTGAATTACAGTGGTCAAATAATCGGAATGCCTGCCTCCTGGCATTTAGGTCCTCTTAAAGAGCTGGTAGGTAAGAGTTTAATATATTCCTGAGTAGGATTAATAAAGATGAACAGGCCATGAAGCTTATGCTAGTGAGTGAACTGAATGTTGTGATCCTCTCCAGTTGAAGCATACATTTATAAGCTTATAAAGCAGTGATATGCAATTAGCGGACCTCCAGGTGTTGCAGAACTACAAGTCCCATGAGGCATAGCAAGACTCTGACAGCCACAAGCATGACACCCAGAGGCAGAGAGGTATGATGGGAGTTGTAGTTTTGCAATAGCTGGAGGTCCGCTAATTGCTTATCTCTGTTATAAAGCTTTAACAAAAAGCTTATAAAACTTTAACAATATGTTGGGGTTATAGTCAAAATGTAAACCTGTATATTAATTGCCGCATTGTATTTCAGTTATTTCTTATCTACTTCTATTAATCTGAACAATCTAAAATTTTGAAAACTTGCATTGTAAAAAATTCCCACACATTTACTTCTTTGAATTCTGTGAAACTTATTCATGCATGCACTGCTGTTTCACACATTTCACAGAGCCTGCTTTCAGGCAAGTCAGTATAGGAAACAAACAAATTCCTAGCACTGCCCTAGCTTGTCTGATAAAAGGTCCAAAAGATGGTGAATGGAATGCCCAGAATGGTGGAAATAAAAATAGTTATGCACCTATATATGAAACAGTTTCTCTTATATACTCCGTCTGGATGGGAATGGAAGACAAAAAAATGAGAAATGTCTGTAGTATCCATTGGAAACAGGCAGCCTGCTCTGGGGTTAGGGAACCCACACTGAAACAGAAGAGGGGAAAGGGGGAGAGGCGGCAAAAGACCAATAGTGTAAAACAGATTAATGAGTAAATATAAAACACAATAACCTGTTCAACTCACAGGGCAATAATGAGAGACTGTCTGTGCCCAGGTGGGCTGTGTGAAGGATCATGCATGAGATAGTGGAATAGTCCTAGATGCAGCGGCATCTCCATGAAGCCAGGAGAGTTATGCACCTATATATGAAACCGTTTCTCTTATATACTCCGTCTGGATGGCAATGGAAGACAAAAAAATCAATGAGAAATGTCTGTAGTATCCATTGGAAACAGGCAGCCTGCTCTGGGGTTAGGGAACCCACACTGAAACAGAAGAGGGGAAAGGGAGAGAGGTGGCAGAAGACCAATAGTGTAAAACAGGTTAATGAGTAATTATAAAACACAATAAACTGTTAAACTCACAGGGCAATAATGAGAGACTGTTTGTGCCCAGGTGGGCTGTGTGAAGGATCATGCAGGAGATAGTGGAATAGTCCTAGATGCAGCGGCGTCTCCATGAAGCCAGGAGAGTGGATGCTGGAACCTCGAGCTGCAGGGAACTGAATGATAGCTGTCAAACCCAGAGTCGAACTGACCAATTGGAACACGTTTCAGAGGCAAGTCACGCCTCCTTGGAGGGAAAAGGGAAGGATGATGGGCAAAAGTTATAAGATAGTGCTGACCTTCAGTTCTTCATTAGCTGTCAAGCTGTTTAATTTGAAGATCCATATTGTTTCTTGTGCACAAAGTTTCTTGAACCCTTTTCCTTCTGGTAATGAGTGAGGGATAGACTGAATGAGGGTCACCCGCACTAGTGAGGGATCGCTATTGTGATAGGTGGCAAAATGCCTCGCAATGGTGAATCTTGGGGTTCCCGCTGGAGGCTCCTCAAACCTGATACGTAGAGGTCTAATGGTATGACTGACATAACCTTTTTTCCAAGGACAGGTAATGAGGTAGGCAATATAGTTGGAGGAGCAAGTGAGGAATTCCTTTAGTGTGAAGGAGTTGCCTTGGATCTGTAAAAGTCTTCTGGCCATGTGTAACATGTGAGCAGTTGAGACATTTCTTTTTACAACAGCATCTTCTGCATAGTTGGGGGCGGTTCGTTGCTGTGTGCCTTAAATTTACTAGGGGCAATATAGCCCTTAATATTTTGTGCCTTTTTAACCACTTCAGCCCCGGAGGGATTTCCCACGTTGGGACCAGAGCACTTTTTGCGATTCGGCACTGCGTCGCTTTAACTGACAATTGCGTGGTTGTGCGACGCTGTACTCAAACGAAATTTGCGTCCTTTTTTCCCCACAAGTAGAGCTTTCTTTTGGTGGTATTTGATCGCCTCTGTGTCATTTCTGATCACTGCTATAAACAAAAAAAGAGCGACAATTTTGCAAAAAAAACAATATTTCTAACTTTTTGCTAAAATACAAATCCAAAAAATATATAAAAAAACATTTTTTTCTTCGGTTTTGGCTGATTTATATTCTTCCTCATATTTTTGGTAAAAAAAACGCAATTGGCGATTATTGATTGGTTTGCGCAAAAGTTGCAGCGTTTACGGATGATAATTCATTTGTTTTTTTGTTTTTTATTTTTTACTAGTAATGGCGGCAATCTGCGATTTTTAGCAGTACTGCGATATTGCGGCGGACATGTCGAACCATTTTGACACTTTTTTGGGACCGTTGGCATTTGTACAGCGATCAGTGCTATAAAAATGCACTGATTACTGTGTAAATGCCATTGGCAGTTAAGGGGTTAACTTGCAGGGGGAGATCTAGGGGTTAACTGTGTTCCCTAGGTGTGTTCTAATTGTGAAGGGGCTGGGCTGTTAGGGGCATAAGGGATCTAACTGATCCCACTGACAGGAATCAGTATATCTCTTATGTCCCCACTGTCAGAATGGGGAACTGCCGTGTTTACATTGGCAGTTTCCCGTTCTTTGGCTCTGGCATCTCATCGCGGCTCGGCCGGTGGACATCAAGTCCGCCCGAGCCGCGGGCACACTCCTCCAGGGTGCAGCAGGGCACGAATGTGCGCGGCCGGTACCACGCTCGCCACCCCTAGCGGCCATTCCGCAAATCGTCGTTTATTTACGGCGATTCACGGTACATGTCCACACTGCCGCAGTAAAGTGTAGAAGTGGTTAAACCCCAAGTTTGGTTTGGAGGGAATGTGGTCTCGTAACTTGGGGTCACTAAAGAGCACACCCCAATATTTGAGGGTTCTCTTGATCGCCCAGTGCTTAGTGTTAAATTGGAAGATGAAAAATGAACCAGCTTTATGGGAGGATGTACTGGCACTGGGACTGGAGGATGCTGGTGTGGAGTAGGAAGTGGAATATCTCTGTATAGCCTGGTCTATATCTTCTTCCGAGTGGCCTTTTTTCAAGGAATTTATTTTTCAGAATAAGGCTTTGGGACCTACAGTCTTCTAAATAACTGCAGTATCATTTTAGCTGGCAAAATTGGCTGTATGGGATGTTACTAATCCATTTGGGGAGGTGACAGATTTATGTAAGTAAGCCTTAGCTGCCGTTGGCTTGAAATGAGTCCGGGAACAGATTTTGTGATCATAGTCAGGGGGAGTAGATAAGGGGGGTTTGGGGTGTTCACCCCCCCCCCCCCAGGGCATCCTGCCAAAAATAAAAAGTGTCTCTGCCCTGTCGTATCTCATGGCGCCAGCACCGCAACAACTAACAGCGGAGCACAGTAGTCAGTGTTGCAGGCGAAGTGGATGCAGCAGGTCGGGTGTAAGGCACACTGTCACAGGCACTTACATCACGCTGTTACGACCAGGCTGTGCTGGGTTCCCGGTGGACAGATCATAGACACGGTGGGAGCGTGCGGCGTCTGTAGTCCTGCCCACCGTGCTCGACTCTGTACTTCTGACTTTGGACTTCAGAGGAGAAGTTGCATAAACACCTGCAAACACGTGCAAAGTAGCAGAGAACATGCTGAGCCTCCCTCTTTCCTTTTCGACTTGCTTGCTGCCTGAGAGATGGTCATCACAGACCACTTGCCACCACTGCTGTGCTGCCATTGAGGTAAGTGAGTCTGTGGCAACTGCCAAAATTATTCGCTAATCACTGGATTTGTGGGTTACCATTTTCCACTACTTGGTTGGTACTGACAGTCCAGCCTGGCTCTGTCAGCTATATTGAGGTGCTGACTGCAGAGCCAAAGGGCTGAGGGGTTGCCAGGCCCAACAACATTGCTGCCAGAGCCAGGCCGGACTGTTTGCTGCCCTCGGTGCCCTGGCCCTTTTTTAATTGCGTTGAAAAGGCAATAATAAGCCCCGATTCACACTAAGATGTGGTGCAGAAAACCTGCAACGCATCTCCCGCACAAGGCTGTCTTTTAACACGGGGCAAAAGGGGCAGCTTCCCTGGGCCCAGCCCCAGTCATTGTTGTGGGGCACAAAGCAGCTGCCCCTTGCACCTACGCTGCCTGTAAAAAAGATAGAAGCCAAATACTACTGGGGTGGAGTTGGACTACAGCTGTGCGGCTTGGTTCCCTGCTTGGTGCTCCGTCATCTCTTTCAATTCCTAATCAACCACTGCCTGACCTGCCGTCACGTGACCTCCACATCCCCCTAACAGCCAATCACTCCACCCTCTAATAACCAGACCTGTGATCAATGGGGAGGAGAGGTAGGTACAACTCCTCCCTCCTCTGTACAGTCCATGCTGAAAGTCTGGGACTTGTCCTCATTGTCAGTGTCACACAGTAAGTAAATGACGTGTGGTGTGTGGAGACCCTGACAGCACCAGCACCTGCTATGGTGATCAGGAAGGACCATTGTGAGTGTTCAGCAGACAATGTACAGGGATAGGAGATCAGATAGTACATGGATGACCATTTCCTGTAGTACAACGGCAATCTCTGACCATCTCCTCCAGTATGTCTGCAGTCTCTGACCATCTCCTGTAGCACGTCTGTAATTTCTGACCATCTCCCGTAATACACCTGCAGTCTCTGACCATCTCTTTTTTAAGTCTGCAGTCTCTGACCATCTCTTGTAGTATGCCTGCAGTCTCTGACCATCTCCTGTAGTACACCTACAGTCTCTGACTCTCTCCTGTACTATGTTTGCAGTCTCTGACCATCTCCTGTACTATGTCTGCAGTCTCTGACCATCTCCTGTACTATGTCTGCAGTCTCTGACCATCTCCTGTACTATGTCTGCAGTCTCTGACCATCTCCTGTACTATGTCTGCAGTCCCTGGCCATCTCCTGTACTATGTCTGCAGTTTCTGACCATCTCCTGTAGTACGCCTGCAGTCTGACCATCTTTTGTAGTATGTCTGCAGTCTCTGACCATCTCTTGTACATCTGCAGTCTCTGACCATCTCTTGTAGTACGACTGCAGTCTCTGACCATCTCTTGTATGCCTGCAGTCTCTGACCATCTCCTGTAATACACCTACAGTCTCTGACCCTCTCCTGTAGTATGTCTGGCGGTAAATGATATGCACAACCCTTTGGTGTGTCAGGGGCTGCAGTTGAGGCCCTGAAAACCTCATCGGTTGACCATCACTGGGATGCAGTCTTAAACCAAGCTACACATCCACACAGTAAATGGAATGTATGAGAGTCAGAACAAGCTGTTCTGGTGTAATTAGACCTTTCACTATGAAGGCCACATTCACACACACTGCAGTCCCTACTTTCATAGATGTGTGTGCTCTGCTCATTACTAATAACATATGCTAGGAGTTTTTTGTCTATTTGAGGGTCTCCCACCTCCCCAGTCCATGGTGTGCAGGCAGTGAGAGGATGTGCTGTAGCCTCCAGCAACCAATCAGTGAGCAGTCATGATGTGAATGGGAGGGGCGAAGAAAATGTTTGCCCAAGGTCCAATCAATATTAAAGGTGGCCCTGGTCCTGCACCACGTTCAAATTGCATTGCCATTGCAATCTACAGCGGTTGTCAGTGAAATCTTATCAACAACCCAAATGCAGTGTGTTTGCCTGCCCCAGATCCGATGATACAAAATGACCATGTGATCCGGTTTCAATGTGTTCCTAAAATTGGTGCATGCACGACTTTGGTGTAATGCAGTGTAATCTAAGCTCATTCAAAATGAATGGGCTCAAATCGCACTGCACTGAATCGCATGTGAATTGCACAGAAATGTGATGTAGTTCCTGTGTGACTCATAGCGTGGGTAGTTCACACCTATGCATGCGGTATGGCCTGCGTTTGTGTGGGAATGGGCTGCTGTCCCTGCGGGAAATGCAGGGAAATGCAGGGAAAAGGTCCTTGCACCTTTTCTAAAAACACAGCCGCAGAGAAACTGCATTTTAAATTAAAAAATGCATTTTAAATTAATTTTAGATTAAAATAAAGAATATGTTATATTCACCTGCTCTGTGCAATGGTTTGGCCCTGATCCTCCATGTGCCACAATAGTAAGCAGCTTGCTACATGGGGCACACGGTGCATGCTCGCTCCTGTGCTGTGTGGGTCTATGGAGCCATGCACCGTAGACCCCCCCCCCCACACGGTAGTGATGGGACACTTACCTGACTTGGCAGGACAATTTCTTTTTTTTAATCAAAAAGGATTTTATTGATGGCAAAATGTAGACATATACATCAGATTAGGTATGCAAACCGATTCCACAAAACTTACATAAACATTACAGTGGCAGGTACATTACCAAGTGAATATACATAGAGTATTCAATTGAACAACTCGTCTCAAAACGCTCACTACAGCAATAGCCTGTCCATGACCAGGTCTATCGGAGGGAGTCCTGGGGTATTCAGCCATGACTCCCAAAGTGTATCGAATTTACTGGGCCTATTTCTATGTTGAAATATGAACTTTTCCAATCGTATAGTGTCTTCAATCTGGGTGATCCACTCCCTCACAGTGGGGGGCTCTATACTCTTCTAATGTGTCAGGATGAGTTTACGAGCTTGGAATAGTGCTCTGGTAATAGCCTGCTTGGGGATTTCCTCAATGGGGAGGTAGTCTAATATACCTAGGATGCAGGTTTTTGGGTCCAGTGGTATGACCACCTGGAATACCATATTAATGGTGCGAACCACTCCTCCACAGTAGCGGTGCAGCTTGGTACACCACCACAAGAGGTGGATCAGGTCCCCCTCATTGCTAGCGCATCGCGGACACTCTGAGTCTACTCTCACCCCCATGGGGAATAATCGAGCTGGTGTATAGTGAACTTGCAGTACAATGTACATCTGTGACAAGTGATGTGCCACATTAAGGGAACTCCTACTGATCGCGTGCAGCACCTCCTCCCACTGCTCCTCCTCAAACCGTCCCACCTCACTCTCCCATTTGCTCACTACCCTCAATGGAAAACTCGCCTGTGAGGCAGCCTGTAGCATTGAGTAGCAGTGGGAAATGAATCCCTTAAGGGTAGTCGTCTCCTCCATGTGATGGAATATGGGGGTCGGAGAAAGCTCCCACGTCGTCCCACTCCTCTGCACCCTTACAGCATGAGCCAGCTGCATATAATAAACATGCATGGTAGTCAGAGCCCGAAATCGCTCTCTGAGCTCCGAATAGGGGCGCAGGCATCCCTCAGCAAAAAGATGCTGCAGGTGTGTAACTCCATGTCTCTTCCACCGAGCCCCACATGTTAAAAGTAGAAGTTCCTTATAGTATCTGTTACCCCAAATGGGGCTATATTTCGTGAGCCGCGTGACTTTTTGCATAAGAACATATGTGGGGAACCTTTTGTTAGACTTGGCATATGCTAGGGTCTCCAATCCTTCTACCACCTCCCTTACCCCTGGCAGGACAATTTCTCACCAGGTGTCCCACCTGGTGATCCCCCACAGTACAGACACAGGTTGAGGGGCATGCGCCTCTCGTTCCTCTGGAGAGAGATAGATGGGCGAAGGAGCCAGATTTGCATTGGCTCAGGGTAGTCTTGTGGAGAGGAGTAGGAGGTTGCTGCTGGGCTGGGACCAGGATAGCTTGGCACTCGGGCAGCATCCAGGTGGGCCGCATGATTCCTGTAGATCTCTCAGCTCTGTGCTCCCACAGGCGGCGATCAATTTGGATTGCCAAATTGATCGAGGCGTCCAGGGTGTGGGGAACCCAGACGCGAGCCAGCTCATTCTTTAGCTTCTCAGGGAGACCTAACCTGATCTGGTAACAGAGGGCCGCACCATTCCAGGCCGTATCAGCGCTCCAGCGCCGGAACTCAGACACATAATCCTCTGTTGTACGGCGGCCTTGCTGAAGGGCATGAAGCACGGCTTCCACGGTGGTGGCCTGGTGAGGGTCCTCGTACACCTGGGCCATGGCTTGGAAGAAAAGATCCAAACTGGTGGTCTCCGGGGCCTTCTACTTAAGAAGACGATGGGCCCAGGCTTGGGGCTCATCCACGAGGAGTGAGATGACCAGTCCCACCTTGGTGGCTTCCAATGAGAAAATACCGAGTTGGAGTGCAAAGTACAATTCACAGGAATTGCAAAACGCCCAAAACTTCCTACTGTCCCCTGTGAACCGTTCAGGCATGGGCACCTTGGGTTCCATAGGCAGGGTTACGATGGTGTGGGAGGCGGCCTGGCTGGGTCCAGCTGGTGCTGGTGCAGAGAGATCCTGAATTTGATTTTCCAAACGAGTGTATCCCTCTTGCAAGTTTTTCACTGCTTGAGTGAGTCTGGCTAGATGTGCACACAGTTCTTCCAGAGGAGAGGGCCCCTGCGCAGACTTGGACATGGCTGTCCGTTACTCTCATGTACCTGGTGGTAGAGTCTGGCTTATGCAGTGGGCAACCTCTCTTACTACCCTGAGTCGGGAACCCCTGGTAGAGTAGACAGATGATTCGGGAGAGCAGGATGGCACGAGGGCTGGACTGGGTCACAGATGGTAGGTGATGGTCCACTGGAGAACTCGTGCAGATTGAAGAGTAGTGATGCAAGCCAGGTCAGTAACAGGCTGGCAGTGCGGTACAGAAGGAGCAGGCAGGCGGATGGTCGGGTACAGGCAGGCGGGCAGCAGAAGTACACAAGGGTCAGGCAGAGATAAAGTCGTAGGCAAGCCGGGGTCGATGCAGGCAGATAACAAGCAAGGTCAGAGGAAAGCCAGGGTTCCCAGATAACAGGAAGCTTCACTAAACAGATCACAGGGGTCACAGGTAACAGGAACGTTGTAGAATGGACAGCACTTGTTTCCTGGTGCTGGCCGTTCAAATAGACTGGCACCAGTGACGCGCGCACACCTGCCGCTAGCGCGCTCCCGCACACGCCTGCGCACAGACGAACCAGCAATGGCTTCAGACTGTGGTTTCTGACAGCCTTGGTCGGCGCCCCCTCTGTGGGGCCTCGGTCGGTGTCCCCTCTGTGGGGCCTCAGTCGGTGTCCCCTCTGTGGGGCCTCGGTCGGTGTCCCCTCTGTGGGGCCTCGGTCGGTGTCCCCTCTGTGGGGCCTTGGTCGGCAGGGGTTTGTCGGTGGCCCCTCTGAGTTTTTTGTGTTTTTTCAGGTGGTTCTTAAGCATATAGCCTAGTAAATGGCACCCACCCACCCTTCCCTGCCACGTTCCCTGTCCTGTCAGATAGTGAGGATGATTCCTCCACAACTGCAGTGGCGCACGAGAAAGCGTTGGTTGTCGCACTTATTACATCTGTGCGGGAACCTTTAAAGGTGGGGAATGCAGCTGTGGCTGCAGCGGATGGCTGGTTCTCTTTGGCACCCATAAGCTGTTTTGCACGGCGAAAGCGTTCCCTTCTCAATCCTATTTTTCCAAATTTGTCCATGAAGAATGGGAGTGTCCAAAGCTGCCCCTTTGTGCTTCCAAAAACGCTTTGCTGTGAGTTACCCCTTTGAGGAGTCCCTCCTTAAGAAGTGGACTGTTCCACCAGTAGTGGATCTCCCTGTTTCTAGGTTGCACAAGGCAACCATGATTCCGGTAGAGGAATCTCTGGCTTTTAAAGGTCTGGCAGACATACCTGGAGGGGGAGCAGAATCCCCCCTGCCTTTGCTGAATTGGTGGACCTGTTGGTCTTGGGGCTGCAGTTTGTCTGCTATGCCTCTTGGATGCAGTTCCCCTGGTTGCTGAGCTCTCTGTTCCTGCAGTGGTGCTTAGACATGTATTGTGGCTTAAAGTGGATGTAAACCCAAAAAAAAAAAAAAATGTAATTAAGACTTCAACCTTGTACAGTAGAGGATGTCATGCCACCTGTGCCCAGTCTTGTTACAAAGAGTTAATCCAATTCTGAGCAATCCTCTTATCTTTTTCTAAAAAGAAAAAAAAACACAGATACATAGGTGCCGGTTTCTTCCCTATGCTGTGAGTGACAGGTAATTCCCTTATCTCATGCACGAGCAGACCAAACCTCTCTCAGCCTCACAGTGTCTCACAGCTATACCGAAATCACTACAGCCTGTGGAGATTGAGTGTGGCACATGTGCAGGAATCACAGGGAGCCATGAGCGCGCTGTGTCCCCTGTGCGCGCACTTCTGACTAAACAAGTGCAAGGTTCATGCACCGCTGCCAGGCCAAAGGGAAGTGTAGAGGTGGGTCTAGTGAAGTCACGGCTCCGCCCACTGAGCGCCACAACATAGACCTGCCCATGGATACCGGAGTTTTGCAGGGCTTCGTGTACAGAAGGGGTGACATTTAACAGGTAGGGATACATGCAGAAGATATGTATACATGTCTCTGATGGCAATAGTTTGTAATCATGAGTGGTGGGTTTACATCCACTTTAAGTGTTGGTCTGTGGGCTAGACTTCTAAAAAAGCTTTGACCAGTTTACCTTTTCAAGGCCCTTGTCTGTGTGGGGCAACCCTGGATGACATCATTATGTGTCTCACGGGGGGAAAGTGTACATCTCTTCCACAGTTAAAAAATGGAGACGAGCCTTGTCGCCGAAGCGGTCCTCCTTTCATGGCACACAGTTTTTTCTTTCATCGGGGTCCACTGTCAAGGGTTCCCACTGTCAAGGATTCAAAACCTTTCAAACACTCCTCGGGAGGTTCCAAACGGACCTGGTCTGTCAAGCCAATAGCAGGAATTATCTGGACCCACGGACAAGACCCCTTCAGCATGAAGGTGCGCCCTCACCTGTGTCTGGAGTAGGGGGACGTCTTGATTTTGTCCCGTTACAACATGGTGTTGCGGCCTTGTTCCCCGAAAATGATTTTTTTTTGCTTCCAATGGACGTCTGTCACCGGACCGTTTGCAGTTCTCATCGTGGGGCTGTGCAAGCCCTGATGCTTCAGTGTGTGATTGTCCCAGTTTCTGCGTCGGAACGGTTTCAAGGGTTTTGCTCAAATCTGTTCATGGTCCAAAAGTTGGGGGGCATGGTACGCCCAATTTTGGACCTCAAGGCCATGACCTGCTTTGTGTGGGTACAGAAGTTCAGGATGGAGTCCATCCGCACGGTGATGGCACCCTTCCTCATAGAGACTTTCTGGCTTCTATCGACATCACGAATGCTTGCGGTACTTACACATTCCACTATGTGCCCGACCCCAGCACTTCCTCTGTTTTGCTGTGGGAGAAGAGCATCATCAACTTGAGGTGTTGCCCTTTGGTCTCGCCACCACTCCTCGGGTTTTCACAAGGTGTTGCCCCAGAATCTGGCGTGGTTACATCAGCGGGGGTTTGCAGTTCTGGGCTGCCTGGATGATCATCTTCTGTGAGCC
This sequence comes from Glandirana rugosa, assembly GCA_018402905.1. NCBI lineage: Eukaryota > Metazoa > Chordata > Amphibia > Anura > Ranidae > Glandirana > Glandirana rugosa. The sequence goes on along the minus strand of BLSH010041018.1, from coordinate 259,053 downwards.
CTCGACTACCCTGAGGGGCGACATAGTTCCTATACAGACCTTGACAGATTTCAGTTTGCTTCTATACTACCTGAAGTCTGCTCTGGCTCCTTACAGAACATTAGATTATCTGGGCCTGACTTGGGCTTTAGCTCTGGCCAGAGTGTTTCTTCTTCTGGACAAACTCCAGAAGTTGCATGCTGCGTTTCATCTACTGTTGTCCGGCAGGTGGGCCTCCCTGCTGACTTGCATGTGGATGTTGGGCCTGATGGTATCTACCTTTGAGGCGATTCAAGGGAAATCTTGACGTAATGGGACAAGTGTCCGAGGTCTCTGGACAATCCGATTCTGATGAGCCAGGAAACCAGGGGTTGCCTGGTCTGGTGGCTTCGCTCCCTGGTTCTTCAGCAGGGCAAATCCTTTCTTCTCATGTATTGGACAGTGGTCACCAACAATGCCAGTCTGCCTGGGTGGGGAAGTGTCCTGGGACTGAGCTCTGCTCAGGGTCGTTGGATACTTGTGGAATCCAGACTACTAATCAATATCCTGGAGCGAGGGATCATACTACGTCTGGATCATGGCTGGTTCGACTTCGGTATGGATCCAGTTGCACAATGAAACAGCGGTGGCCTATGTCAATCACCAGGGTGGAAAAAAGTGTGTTGGCAGCCCTAGCAGTAGCCAGAATCCTCTGAGGGGCAGAAAGTCTCCTTCCGGCCCTCTCTGACATACGCATTCCAGGAGTGGAATACTGGCAGATGGATTGCCTCAGTCGGCTAGTGTTGGACCACGGGGTGGGCCCTTCACCAGGCCATGTTTCATCGGATATGTCTCCGATGGGGCACTCCCGAGGTAGATCTGTTTGCGTCCTGGCTCAACAGAAGGGTACCGAAGTTTCTGGCAGGTCACGGGATCCTCTGGTGGACACCTCAAATGCTTTGGTGGCCCCCTGGGATTGGCATTGTTTGATCTATGATTCTCCTTTTTTCCAGCTTCTGCTGTGGCTTTTGCACAGAATCAAGGCCGCAGAGTTTCCGGTCATTCTATTGGCCCCAGATTGGCCCTGTCCTGGTGCATCTGGTCGCTGATGTTCCTTGGCGACTGCCTCTCGGGAAGGATCTCCTGTCCCAAGAACCAAGTTGATGGCCGATCTACCACCGGGCATGGAAAGCGTGTGTGCGTGTGTGCGTGTGTGTGTGTGTGTGTGTGTGTGTGTGTGTGTATGTATGTATGTGTATATATAATATAAAATCCTGGTGTGAGTCACTGGGCATTGAGGGTGTTGGAGCTGGTGGCATTATCTTATCATACACCTTACCCAGTATTTCACATGGATAAGGTGGTTCTTCTCCCTTGTCCATAATTCCTTCCTCTGATTTCCTTTTTTAAATAAGGACATTATGCCTTCCCTGTGTCCCTGGTCAACATATCCTAAGGAATTGTCTTACATGCCCTGGATGTGGTTCGGGTGATTTGGTTGTATTTGGCAAGCATTGAGTCTTTTCGGAGGTCAGACTCAATATTTGTGATCACGGATGGACCAAGAAAGGGGCTGTCTGCTTCATCTGCAACCATTTATGGATGGATCAGACAAATAATGACTGGTCTATTCTGTCAGGGGTTGGGTTCCCCCTTTACCACGCATTCTACTTGGTGCTTCTTGGGCCTTCCATCATCAGGCGTCAGTTGCACAAATTTGCAAGGCGGCCACTTGGTCGTCAGTGTACTTTCACAACATTCTACGAAGTGGATGTGCTGGCATCTGCGGATGCTTTTTTTGGCTGCAAAGTTTTTACAGGCTGCTGTTTAGAGGGTCTATGCCCTCTTGAGGGTGTATTGTTGAGGTTGGGCTCCAGTTCTGTGTTAAGATCTTGGGAGCTGGTTGGCTAGCCTTGGGATTTTTCATTGTCCCACCCCTCATGTTTGGCACTGCTTTGGGACGTCCCTATGGTTCTGAATAATGGAGCGCTGTGTCTGTCAATGAACGAAAGAGAAAATGGGATTTTTAACTTACCGTAAAATCCATCTTCATTGACAGACACAGCACCCACCCCTCTAAGGAGTTTTAATACTTATGACAATGCTTGTTACTAAACTGATGGCCTATAGCAGAGAGGGGGGTGGGGTGTATACCACCTAGGACTGCCCATAGGCGTAGCCAAGTCTTTTTTCTGCCTAGTGTCCTACTCTGTAGGGGGCGGTATAACCCTATGGTTCTGAATAATGGAACACTGTGCCAGTCAATGAACTCAGAGAAATGTATTTGATGGTAAGTCAAAATTCACATTTTTTTTTCATGATCCTTCCATTTCAGAAGGTCTTTCCAGGTTTCATCAATTTCCGCTTGACATTTGGACGACATTCTATGTCTTTGTTCCTTAACCACTTCCCGACCGCCGTATGCAAAATGACGGCAGGGAAGTGGCTTAATTATCCTGACTGGACGTCATATGACGTCCTCAGGATAACAAGCCGCCGTGCGCCCGGGGGGGGCGCATCACGGCGATCGGTGGTGTGGGAGGTCAGTCTGACCCCCCGCAATACCGATCTCGGTAAAGTGCTTCCATCTGAAGCACTTTACCATGTGATCAGCCATGACCAATCACGGCTGGTCACAGTGTAACACAGGAAAGCCGTTTATCGGCTTTCCTGTACTCAGGTCTGCAGACCTGAGGAGTGGAGAGCCGATCGGCTGCTCTCCTGACAGGGAGGGTTTGTGCTGATGATTTATCAGCACAGCCCTCCCTCGGATCGCCACCCTAGACCACTAGGGAGCCTGCCCAGGGACTACCAGGGATGTGCCCACCCAGGACCACCAGGGAGCTGATCTGGACCACCAGGGAGACCCCCCTAGACCACCAGGTAAGAGACATAGTGCCCAATGTGGATGGCACTCAGTGCCACCTTCAGATGCCACCCTAGACCACCAGGGAATGAGCCCCTATCAGTATATATGCCCACCAGTGCCGCTATCAGTGCTTACCAGTGCCCCTATCAATGCATACCAGTGCCCACCTACCAGTGCCCACCTACCAGTGCCCACCTATCAGTGCCCAGTGCGGCCTGTGAGTGCCCATCAGTGCTGCTTGGCAGTGTCCATCAGTGCTGCATATCAGTGCCCGTCAGTGCTGTATATCAGTGCCACCTATCAGTACCCATCAGTGCTGCTTATCAGTGCCGCCTAACAGTGCTCATCATTGCTGCATACAAGTGCCTCATCAGTGACAACCTCATCAGTGCCGCCTCATCAATGCCAATCAGTACTGCCACATCAGTGCCTGTCAGTGTAGCCTCATCAGTGCCCACCAGTGATGGAGGAAATTTACTTATTTACAAAGTTTTGTGACAAAAATAGAGAATTTTTTTTTTTTTTTTCAAAATTTTCGGTCTTTTTTTATTTGTAGCGCAAAAAATAAAAACCGCAGAGGTGATCAAATACCACCAAAAAAAAGCTCTATTTGTGGGAACAAAATGATAAAACAATCTGTTTTGGTACAGCGTCGCACGACCGCGCAATTGTCATTCAAAGCACAACAGCACTGAAAACTGAAAATTGGTCTGGTAGTAAAGTGTTCTAAGTGCATAGTATTGAAGTGGTTAATGACATTCAGCCATTCAATAGTACATTTGGTAGAGATAAGCCATTGTAAATTGAGGTCTTCATCTAGAAAATTGCATTGTTTGGTGGCCCTACGGTGTAATTTTGAGGTCATAATATTTTTAGGCAAATTCCGTTATCCCCCCACTGCATGGGTTCATATTTTAATAAACTTTCCAGTTTATAAAAGCACTTTTTCATGTGGAGGGAATAATTATCAAGCTGATCACCATCTTCTGCGACTGTATTGGAAGCTTTCAGATGGGGATCAGATATGTTGTGTGCATTTAGCCGCTCATTTTTCGGTCTCTCGCTTTTTCATCTCCACTTCTTAAATTTACGCATTTTTCATTTTCTCTCAGGTTTTCACATTTCTCAATTTTTCATTCCCCATATTTTCACATTTTATTTTTATTTTCTTTTATTCTCATTCTCATTTTCATTCTTCATTTTCCATTTTTGTTTTTTTTTGCCTTATTTTTTATTTATTTTTTACTTTTATTTTTGTCATTTTTGAGAATTTATCATCTGGACATAACACATGTTTCTGTCATGATCTACCCCCCCCCCTTTTTTGCTTCTGGTTATATCCTATTTTATATTCAATTTCAATCTCTGTGTATCATTTTCCATCTCCAAACATGGAAGGAGTCCATACACTGATAAATATCCACATATTTATTCATATATCCTTCATTTTGTTACAATTTTACAATATATTTATTAACACACAGGAGCAGCATTTCTCCCTGCTCCATCACTACTTCAGCCCGGCACTCCTGTGAGGGTTAATTGTCAACAACCATAAATACTTCTCTCTGTCTGGTGTTCCCCATCAGCTGAGGAAGGAGGCATGACTTGCCCCTGAACCAAGAAGTGATATCAAGCTGATTTATTCTTGGTTAAAAGCATCACACCTAAAAACCATTAAAAACAAAATTCAATAAAAACAGTGTCCTCGAACCTTGTGGACTGGAGAATGAACAATAAGAAATGATTGTGGTGAAGAGCCTAAAGGGTCTGCACTGTAAGCAGCCAAAGGAGTGCCCAAAACCGACCTGGAGTCAAGAACAATGTGTGTGGTGGAGGTAACAAGGTGGTATGGTTGGCTAGGAAGACCCTGACGTGGTACAGGGCTGTGGTGTGCTGGCCGGAGCCTGAGATCTTACCCGATGAAGCGTGGAGGGCGATGGCCGGAAGGTGCCGTTGCCTGGTGTGCTGGTATGGAGATGGGGAGCAGGGGCTGTTGTGTTCCTCCTGTCACTGGGGAGTGATAGGTCGCGCCTGGCCTGCAAGCGGGGGGTAAGGGGATGGAGTCCAGTGGGTCGGCGAACTCCTCGTCCGCTCTCTCGTGGAGTAGGCAGTGAGCACAAGGCGCGGCTGGAGCCGGCCGGTCACGTGAGGATGACGTGTGACTCACGTCACTTGCGGGGATCTCCCTGGTTGGAATGACTGGAATGCGGTCGACCCGACCTGCCGCAACACGGGAAGATCACGGGGGAGAAAGGTCCTGTCGCAGTGACGACATGTTTCGTGCAATAGCACTTTGTCAAGTCCTGTGACAAGTGGGGCTGGGGGGTATATATAGGAAGAAGTGAGTGGTTGTAATTAGCAAAAAATCTTTTTAACGTGCTTTGTACAGCAGTGACGCTGTCCTGGAAAGAGGGGGCACTAGAAGGGCACAACGCCGTCCAGCCCAGCTGGCGTAAGGTCAGTAAGGTTGGTCCCTCTAGGGGCGTTCACTGCACTCAGTGTGCAGTAGGAGTGCACTGGCCGGCCGAGGTCGGCGCGGAACACGAGTGACGGATGAGGTGCTCTCTCGCCTGCTCCTCAAGCGGCTGGGTGACCTGAGGTAGGGGAATGGGGGGCGAACGTCCGGTCCGCGCTGGATAGTGAGGGGTCACTGTCCTC
>BLSH010041018.1:141046-177344 GCA_018402905.1 Glandirana rugosa | reverse complement strand
TATATATATATATATATATATATATATATATATATATATATATATATAAAATTTATATTTTTTATTCTATATATATATATATATATATATATATAAAATTTATATTTTTTATTCTTTCCAAACAATCCTAATTTGAGCCCAAAAAATGTGATATGTGTACCAACAAGAATTGATTGCAGTATCTGTGTATTTATGTGTAGGAAGACTCCACATGCAACAGCCCTGTGGCTCACAAGGTAGAAATTCTGCCTACCATTGCTCAGGTCCTGAGTTTGAATCCCAAACATGTCACTTTGTGTAGAGATGACGTTTGTTCTTTCTATGTTGTTAAACATAACCCCTCACTCAGGGCCTTACCTAAATTATGTCTACATGTAGTATTTATGTGTAGGAGGGCTCCACCACCATTGCAAATCTTGGCAGATACACTAGCTAGACAAAAGTATTGGGACGCCTGCCTTTACACGCACATGAACTTTATTGGCATCCCAGTCTTAGTCCATAGGGTTAAATATTGAGTTGCCCCATCCTTTGCAGTTATAACGGCTTCAACTCTTCTGGGAAGCCTGTCCACAAGGTTTAGGAGTGTATCTATGGGAATGTTTGACCATTCTTCCAGAAGCACATTTGTGAGGTCAGGCACTGATGTGGATGAGAAGGCCTGGCTCGCAGTCTCCGCTCTAATTCAGCAAAAAGGAATTCTATTGGGTTGAGGTCAGGACTCTGTGCAGGCAAGTTAAGTACCTCCCCCCAAACCCGTTCATACATGTCTTTATGGGCTTTGCTTTGTGCACTAGTGCGCAGTCATGTTGCAACAGGAAGGGGCCGTCCCCAAACTGTTCCCACAATGCTGGGAGCATGAAAGGCCCACCTAAATAAATAGCACCAGGCCCATGATGCTCTTAATCTGGCCCTGCTCTTATTAGTTTGGTTACCCTACTCTGCACTTTCTACAGTTCCCCGATATCCTTTTTGAGAACTGGTGCCCAAATCTGAACTGCACATTCCAGATGAGGTCTTACTAATGATTTGTACAGGGGCAAAATTATGTCTCTATCTCTGGAGTCCATACCTCTCAATACACAAAAGGATTTTGCTTGCTTTGGAAACTGCAGCTTGGCATTGCAAGCCAAATATTATGCTTTATGATCTACCAAAACCCCCAGATCCTTCTCCACTATGGATTCCCCCAGTTGTACTTCCCCTAGTATGTATGATGCATGCATATACTTAGACCCCAAATGCACAACTTTACATTTATTAACATTAAACCTCATTTGCCACATAGTCGCCCAATTAAACCATGCATTGAGGTCTGCTTGTAAGTTAGAAACATCCTATAAGGACGTTATTCGCCTGCATAGCTTGGTGTCATCTGCAACCACTGAAATGGTACTTTTAATTCCAGGCCCTATATAATTTATAAATATATTGAAAAGTAAGGGTCCCAACACTGTACCTTGGGGTACACCACTGATTACCTTAGACCATTCAGAGTAAGAATCATTAACCACTACTCTCTGAATTCTGTTTTTTAGCCAGTTTTCTATCCATTTACAAACTGATTTTTCCAAGCCTGTAGACTTTACCTTACACATTAGCCATGTGTGGGTAACTGTGTCAAACGCTTTTGCAAAATCCAAGTATACCCTGTCCACAGCCATCCCTCTGTCCAAGGTTTTACTTACCTCCAAATCAAGTTTGTTTGACAACTTCTGTCTTTCATGAATCCATGCTGTCTGTTGCTAAAAACATTTTTGTGTCTGAAGCTTTTATTTATGGCATGACTAATTGAGCTTTTTTCCCCAGACCCCAGTTTTTTGTTTTAAATTTTGATTGGTTTATTTTGAATGTTATTTGCTTAGGTTTTATGTAGTTTTTCTTCCGTCCCTGATAGTAATACAAAATCACATTAGTATGTCTGGACTTCTGTAGCTTAAATAGTATTTTTTACTTGTAACTTCAATGTAAAATGCGTTTTAATAGACGTTGCTGATGAGGAAAAACATAACATACTCCTTGATATATGGTTTCTATTGTATTTATTCCCATGTGTCCAACAAGTTCTTAGGTCAGCTTGGTCAAATGTACAGCTTTTGATTGTGCTTCAGTGATAAATATAACCTGTTTGATCTTTTATACAAGTCATCTGTTAGATCCTTTTATTCGATGTGTTGTGTGAATGTTTCTGTATGTAGGTGTGGCTAGGCTTTCATATTTTAATTTTTGTATATTTTTTTATCTTTTAATGTCTCATAGTGATGTCATTTTCAGACATAAGAGGAATGATATTCCCAGCCAGCTGCACCCAATATATTAAAACCAACACCTGTGGCTGATATTGCAGCCGTTTACCATAAATTTACATGGTAAGGAGGATTATGCTTGTCATGACTGTTCAAAAAAAGTCTACCTTTAATTTGATTTCCAGTGTTCTAAGAGGCATCCAGCAACGTGCTCCGTAACCATGAAGCTCAAATGTTAAAAAATCACTTTATTGTGTTTTATGATACTCTGAATAGCCATAAACATATCAGTGGCATTGAACTGAAGGGTACAACATAGCTTACAACTTTAAACTTACTTCCATCAGAGGGAATTGCTCTTTCTAATGTATTTCAAACATTTTATAACAGTGTGTGCAGAATATTGAAAAAAAAAAAAGATTTTTACCGTTCGTACTAATCTTAACTAGCATTACTGTTGAAATGCTAAAAAAAGGAAAATATTTTGGAATCAATCTTACAAACTAACCTGTCACAAAAAAGCCTTACCCAGCGGGGTTGATTTACTAACACTGGAAAGTGCAAAATTTGGTGCAGCCGTGCGTGGTAGCCAATCGGCTTCTAACTTCAGCTTGTTCAATTAAGCTTTGATAAAAACGCTTAGAAACTGATTGGTTTCTATGCAGAGCTACACTAAATTTTGCACTCTAAAGTTTTAGTAAATCAACCCCAGTGTGTCTACAGTTTTACGTTCTAAGAAAAGTTTATTGAGGTTTCACAGATAATTCAACATAAAATATCACCATAGTTATTTGTATCATCAGATTATATATTACAGTATGTCAATCGCTCGTTCAATGATGTAAATGATGGCAAATTATAAAGTCATACAGTTTGCAGCCTAAAGTACTTTTGTGCATAGGGAATACTGTACAAACAAGAAACATATTTGAAATAGAAATGAGTACAATTGTTTAGCAACGTGGTTTACCAGATTTTACCTTATTCTATACAAGTGTACGAAGTTGTACTAACCACCTCTCCCCCACTTTATTGTATTTGGTGCGACATCCTCTATAGGTATATAACAATTTTTTATATGGAAGGGTAAGATTTATTTCCTTTATCCTCATCTCCGGCTTTGGCAGGGTCATCTGCATCCAGTTGTGTGCAATCACCTTGCGAGCTGTAAATAAAAATAAAATAAAATAAAAATGTCCATGTGATCATCTGGGAACAACCCGAGCAGACAGGGTTTAGGGTCCAGGGAGAGAGGTGATCCGATGTGATTGTAAAGAAACCTAATCACATGGGCCCAAAATGTCTGCACATAGGACAAGACCATAATAGGTGATAAAATGTTTCTGATTGTTGTCCACAAAAGAGGGCACAGTGAAATCCTAGGAGAAACCAATATTGTACTTATTGAGTATTTCCTCCCACTCGTCATCCTCCATAGAACCCATGTCTTGTTCCCATCTGACTTTGGCCCGGTATGGCAGTTTAATTGTTTGAGGTGTCTGTAAGGCATCATATAGTGTAGAGATCAATGTTGTAGGTTCTGAACCCACTATTACCTCTGTCATAGGTAATGGAGTATGTGGAGGGGTTGCATCCGGGAACTGTGCTGTATAACGTAGCTCTATATTGAAAAAACGTGATTAGGAAGGGAAAATTCAGATTGTAATGGCAAAGTTTTTTCAAACCTGTTGCGGTGAATACATGCTTTAAATATATAATGCCCTTGGAGGCTCATATCATCGGGTCTGGAAACTGCAAAAATTCTGGTAGGTGGTGGTTGTACCAGAGCAGGGTGTGACTAAGTGGTATAAAAGAGACAACTGGGATGCAATGTAATATAGATTTAAATCTGGGAATGCTGCACCACCCACAAATTTTGTGTTTTTTGCTTAAGGTGAACAGGGGTTCTATATATAAAGGAAGGTAGTCACTTAAAGAGCGGGACACTCTCACCCCCAGATATTCAAAGGAGGATACACGTGCCAGAGGTAAATCAGACTGATCAGCAGTTGGAGGAAAATGATCAAGAGGGGATTCTGGGATTTGTCCTAATTAATGCTCAGACCTGAGTGGGCACCCACTTGTTTAAAAGCCTGGATAGCAGATATGAGTGAGGGCCCAGGATCCGTGTCATCTTCGTACATGACCACACTTTCCACCAGGTGGCATGAACATCAACCACGGATACCAAGGTGTAACCTTAAGTAAATGGCCAAGGGTTCTGCTGCTAAGGCATACAACTGTGGGGATAGGGGGCAACCCTGTCAGGTACCATGACCTAAAGGGAATGGGTTGGATACCCATCTGTTCACAGATACCCTTGCTGTGGGTGACTGGTACAGTAGTTGTACCCACCTAATGAAATTCGGACCAAACCCAAATTCCCCTAGACTTTCCCATAAGTATCCCCACTCCACTGAGTCGAATGCCTTAGCGGCATCCAGTGCTATCACCACTCTGGTTCCGACTTGGTCGTGTGTCGCTTAAATGTTCATGTACAAATGTCTGATATCGATGGCTATATTTTTACCTGGCATGAAGCCTGTTTGATCTGGGTGGATCACTTTGTTCAGGAGAGAGGCTAGTACTTTTGCCAGAATCTTTGTCAACTTGTAGTAGGGAAATTGGGCGGTAAGAGTCTAGGAGTAAGGGATCTCTACCGGGTTTTGGAAGAACATTGATTACGGCCCCTCTCATAGAGGGAGGTAGGGTAGGCGTGTCAAAGATTGTATTGTATAGGGTTACTAATTTAGGAGTGATTGTCTCGCCATTATTTACATAAAATTTGAGAGGAAGTCCGTCAGATCCAGTGACTTTGGCAGTAGATAATTGAGAGAGTGCTGTTGAGATTTTGTTAATTGTCAGGGGGGCTTCCAATTGTATTGTCCTTGAGGTGAGGGAAATCCAGATTGTGAAGGAAAGTTCTGGTGGATTCGGGTGAATCCTATCTGGATTGCTTAGAGAGACTACCATTGGAGGTCTGTGATCATTTGGCACCAGGTATGCCAGTAGATTGCCTGCTCGTTTTCCGTGTTCAAGGACACATTGTTTAGCCTGTTCAAAATGCATGTGATCTACATCCTCATTGTGGCAGCATTGGTTGGAGTAGGGTCCTGTGTAAATGCCTCCTCTAATTGATAGTCTTTTCTTGGCCAACTGTAGTGTTTCTTTAGAAGAGGGTTTTAAATGAGAAATACATGTGGTAAGTATAGTGCGTGTGTGGTGTTTTAAGACTTCCCATACCACCACCATGGGGGCCGTGTCTAGATTATTGTGGAAATAGTATGTCCATTCTGTAGCCAGAGCTTGTTGGTCCCCAGTGCTGTTAGCCAAAAAGGGTTTAAGCGCCAGAAAGGTGTTGGAGACGAGGGGCCTATGTACAAATGTACACAATAGGGGGAATGGTCTGACAGGGCCCTGGGACAGAAACCAACATCCTGCAGGGTGGGCAGCAAGGTGCTGGACAGAAAGATAGTCTATTCAAGACATAGATGCATGCATTGTTGAAAAGCAGGGGTATGCTCTGTGGGAGATACATTTATGTGACCAGGAGTCTGAGAGCGAAGTCAGTAAGGTTGCGATGTCGTCTAGTGGGATGATTCGTGGGAGATGGGTTTGCACCTTGGGTCAGACGTGTGAGACTGGGGTTTAGTACCATGTTGAAATCGCCTAACCAGATTGCGGGGCTGGCTGGATGCTGAGCCATGAAGGCTAAACTTTCAGTCATGATTGTGGAGTTATATGGAGGGGGGATATAACAGGCTAGAATTAATAATGGGCGACCAATTATGGAGGCATGGACAAAAACATATCTTCTGGGTCTGTATTCACTGAGTAAAATTCAAATGCAACCGACTTTGCTATTAAGATCGAGACACCCCTGGAAAATGATGAATGCATGGCATGGTATGTCCAGCCCACCCATGGGTGCTTGAGGGCCAGCTGCAGCCTACCTGTAATATGTCTCTCATTAAGCACTATCTTGTCTGCTCATTGGAATTTTAGTAAAGCTAACACTGCTGAGTGTTTAAGTCTAAGTCCATGTTAGAAATTTTAGAGTTGGCATTTTGTATGTATTGGAATGGTCGACGCACTCAGTAAAGCCAAAGCCACAGAACTAAAAGTATTATTAAGCGTCATTGGATAAGTACATTCATTGAAACCCACAGACACATTATTGGCATTGTAATTGACAATAACAAAACATTTGAGAAAGAAAACATGGGGGTACCTATGTCCTAAATCGAAATGGAAGTATTTGGGTTTAGAGGAGGCTAAATGGATTTCCACTGTACTATATGACTTGGAGTAGACAATATATATAAAAAAAATAATAATTTCATTGATACAAAATGCAAGACATTCTTAATAAAAAAGGGGGGAAACATACAAAGTTGTGACACAAAACACATTTAGATCTAAATGTGGCTCTCAAAATCACGGTTAAGGTGATACTTGTGGAAACATTCTGTACCATCTCTGTCTTAACTCTACATGTTTCACAGTCTTTTATACCGCTTCCTCAGGAATGTATGTAGGAAGGTATAGCATAAACAGAGCGTATGTCACCAAACTACAAAGAAGGAAAAACATATTGATCATAAAGACAAGGTTGAAGACTATAAATATACAGTAAATACATCATATAAACATGCATGGCTGTCACCCCAAATTTCCCCTTACCTAAAGTGCGCATGCAATTCATAATGTGGCCATGTCCCAAAACCACGGGACCCTTCCAACCACAGGGCAAAATTGTATGAAAATCAAATCTGTGTAAAAGGTTGTTGCATAATAAATACAGGATGTTACAGCAAAGAAAAGCGTAAAAGGTTTATTTTAAAGGCGGGGAATGGTTTAAATGTAGGTGCTCTCACCAAACATTCTAAAAGAAATCTATATATATATATATATATATATACATATATAAATATACAGGAAGGTTTACATAGGACCCATAGGGGCACAAAGGACAACAGGAATAAGTGTTCTCTAGGTGCTACATTCGATTGGGAGAAACATAAACTTCGTTACCTGTATAGGAATGGATACAGAGGAGTAGAAAAACACGGCCAATCTATGGTAATAGGTTGACAGGATCCAGGCATTATAAGAGCCTTATGTGGAAGGTAAATACAGGCACCTGCAAAACAGGGTTCCATCAGAAATCAAAATCTCCAAAGCAAATGTATTTAAATGACGGTAAAGACTATGCATACAACTGAAGTGCCTTACCGCATGTAAACTGACACCAGGGAAAGTTGCAGCCACAAAGGTATCGGTCCGTGCACACGCTCCTATTTAACTACAGGTATCTGCGCAAAATGTATTGCACGACCATGCCCACACAGAGATCTCACATGGGGCCACATAACTAAAGCAATCTCTCTAACACCGAGCCACACGCCCATCTATTGGTAAGGGGTAGGGACAGATCTTGCTGGAAACCATGTTGGATAAAACAGATGCATAACCACTAGAATGATACCTCTAGTGGAGAAAAGGGCAAAATACGTCTGAGGATGTCGGATGAGAGGGCCAAGTACCCGAACCTATAGAGGGGAAGGGGGGGGGTGATAGCCATGCATAATACACAAACATATTGATTATGTGAAATAAGCAATAACAAAAGACAGTCAGTATAATGATAATTAGAGAATAATAAAAAAAAAAAAAGTTCTCCTTACGTTCACTGACAGACGCAGCTCTTCATGACTATGTGGGGTTTTATGTCCGTTACTACTAGGAGTTAACTAGGCAGGGAAAAGAAACAGCTGGCCCCTCCCCTGGGGGCCGTCCTCCTTTCCTACATCAAACCCCCCTTCCTGTATAGCTCTTCAGTTTCAATGCCTAGTTCGCAAGGAGTTGACCTGGCTTCCTTTCAGGGGAACTGCGGTCCGATTTGTGACCATTTTTTTATTTTATTTTATTTTTTCTTATTTTCACTTCAATCAAGATGAAATCTTCTATCAACAAGCCGGTCGGGGCATAGAGAGTCCTAGAGCTCTGTACTTTCCCCGACCTGGCCAACATGATGCGAAGCCAGTCCCGCCCCTAGGGACCCGCCGCATCCGGCCCGTTCTGTGCGGGCGGCCCGGGGTGCAATCCCCCTGCTGGTCCCCTCTACCGATGTGATTCGGCTGGGTGACTTGGGCCTGCAGCATACTGCCATCAAGGGCGCAAAGTCTGCTTGGGCGGCTACCGCAGCATCGATTTGGTAAGTGAGCGCCCCTTCCCCCCTTCCTAGGGGCATGTGGGGGCCCGACGACTGCCGCAAACTGGGTTCTTGTAACGCCCCGGGATAGCCAATGGTGGAACTCTATAGCTCCCTGCCACACGCCCCCCCTTCCCCCCCCCCCCAGCACCACTGCGATTACCCGGCCTTCTCATCCGGATCGCCATGCGGCGACCGGCCGCCATTTTGCGGTAGACCGCCGCCATTTTGCCGTAGCCGCGGACATTCCCAGCCTATGGGGCTTTCCCTCTAGCGCTCGGAGTGGCCTATTTCGGTACTGCACGTTTCCTGAAAGGGTGTGTCGGCCTCTAGTGTTTCACAGCGGCCATTTTGACTGCATGCTCTGCATCTACACGTGGCTGCAGCTTCTCCCCCTCTTCAGAAACGGCGGTGACACGCAGCACAGCTCTTCCAGACGATCTGCACTACTAGCAGCGGAACAGCAAGTATAGCTGGGTGCTGGTGGTGGTGGGCACTGTCCTCAGTAAAGACTGTGGGTGTGTGGCTGGGTGGGGGCGCCCCTTTTCCCTTTTTTGTCATTTTTCCCTTTGAAAAAAAAAAAAAGCTATGACTGATCCCCCTGCTGAACCTGCTGAGGTGGCATCAGCAGCCCCCCAATCGGATCAAGGGGCCTTTCTGGACCAGCTGCGGGCGGTTTTCACCGAGTTTTTTCCCCGTGGGGACACCGCTCCGCGGGTCCTCAGGAAGCGTCCCCCTCCCCCTCAATTATCATCAGGGGAGGAATCTGTGCCAGAGCTGGCATCAGGTCTCTGGGACCCCTGCAGACCTATCTGATGAGGAGACAGGAGGTGACAATGTACCTCCTGAAGGGGACCAGGGGCTAGCAGCTGCACAAGAAGCAGCACTTGTGGCCACCATTATCGCTGGCATTCGCACTAAGTTGCAGCTGGATCAAGATGATGAATCCCGATCTGCTGCGTATGTGTGTGGATCTTCTAGGCCCCCCAGGGCCCCCAAGACTTATCCTTATAACAAATTCTTTGACCATTTCCTATATCATGAATGGCAGCGCCCACAGCGTTCCCCCTCACTGACATCACGTTTTGCGGTTCGCTATCCCTTTGAGTAGAGTTTTCTAAAAAAGTGGGAGTCCCCTGCGGTGGACCCACCGATTGCACGCCTTACTAGGGCGACTACTATCCCTATGGAAGGGACTCCTTCCTTTAAGTATCCCACTGATAGGAAGACAGAAGCACTTTTGAAGTCCCTGTTTCTGAGCGCGGGCTCTGCTGTACAACCGACCCTGGCTTCGGCCATGGCGGCACAGCATCTATCTGAATGCATGGAAGGCCTTATGAAGGACCTAGAAGGCGGTCACCTGATGGAGGCGACGCAGAAGGCTGAGTTTTTACTCCAAGGGATCAAATATCTCTGTGATGCGGCCATGGATATTCTGCCCCTGTTGTCCAGAATATCGATCTCGGCCGTCAGGCCTGGCCGTATTCTTTGGCTGCGTTCCTGGTCGGGCGACCACGCTTCCAAGAGAGGTTTGGCTGACCTCCCCTTTCAGGGTGGACGTCTCTTTGGCCCACGTCTTGATGAAATCATCAAGGATTTCACGGAGGGTAAGAGTACCTTCCTTCCGGGGCCCCGCAGGAGTAAGTTTCGCCGTAGACAGGAGCCTTCCCCCTCAGGTCAGAAGAAGCCTTTTCGTGCCTCGAGCATGGCAGGTAAAGGGACCCGCTCTGGTAAGGCCGCTGCAGGGGCCGGAAGAAGGCACTGGCAGCGCAAAACAGAAAAGACGGAGGACAAGCCTTTCTCAGCCTGATGGGTTGCCCCCGCCCGAAGGTCGGGTGGGGGGACGTCTTCTGGGGTTCGCAGAGTGGTGGTTGGCCCGTGTTTCAGACCGCTGGGTCCGGGAAGTGGTGTCCACCGGGTACAGGATAGAGTTTCTCTCTCCACCCCCAGACAGGTTCTTCCCTTCAAACTTAAATCTCCCGCGGGATCGCAGGAAGGCCCTATTCGAGGCAGTACAGGCTCTCTCGGACCAAGGGGTGATTGTCCCGGTTCCCTCAGGGGAGAGGTTTCGAGGTTTTTACTCAAACCTTTTTGTGGTACCCAAAAAAGGGGAGGGTTTTCGGCCCATCCTGGACCTGAAGGCTCTGAACAAGTATGTCAGGGCACGAAAGTTCCGGATGGAGTCTGTTCGGTCGGTTGTGGCCGCCCTCCACCAAGGAGAATTCTTGGCGTCATTGGACATAAGGGACGCGTACCTCCATGTACCCATCCATCCTCGTCACCAGCGTTTCCTGCGGTTCCCGGTGGGGGATCGCCATTTCCAATTCGTGGCTCTTCCCTTCGGCCTGACCTCCGCACCCCGGGTCTTTACAAAGTTGTTAGCTCCGGTGTTGGCGTTGCTGCGTTAGAGAGGCATTGCCATAGTGGCATACCTGGACGATCTGCATCTGCGAGCGGACTCGGTCTCGGCTCTGGAGGAGAATGTGAGCATCACGATGGCATCCCTACTGGACTTCGGCTGGTTACTAAACCCGAAGAAGTCATCAGTGGCCCCCTCCCGACGTTTGGAGTATCTGGGCCTCATTTTGGACACGGAACAGGCGAAGGTGTTTCTCCCTCCAGAAAAACTGCAGAGTCTACAGTCGGCTGTGCGCACCCTCTTGTCGCACCGTCAGTCTTCATTACGGTTCTGTATGAGGGTACTGGGGCTCATGGTCCCGTCGTTCGAGGCGATACCTTTTGCCCAGAGTCACACTCGTCCTCTCCAACGAGCAATTCTATCCGGCTGAGCCCCCAGACCAGGGTGTCCCTGATCTGGTGGCTACGGGACCCGGCTTTAACGCAGGGGAAGTCGTTCCTGCCTCTTCAGTGGATGATTATCACCACAGACGCCAGCCTGACGGGCTGGGGCGGAGTCTTGGGCCAGCTTTCGGCCCAGGGCCGTTGGTCAGCTCAGAAGGCTTGTCTGCCCATCAATGTGCTGGAACTGAGAGCAATCAGACTGTGTCTCCTTCATTGGACAATGAGATTGCAAGGCCGTCCGTCGGACAATGCCACAGTGGTGGCGTATGTGAATCATCAGGGGGGCACAAGGAGCCCAGCGGCGGCAGCAGAGGCAGCTCTAATACTGCGTTGGGCGGAACTTCACGTTCTGGCTCTCTTGGCGGTTTACATTCCAGGTGTGGAGAACTGGCAGGCGGACTCTCTGTCCCCAGACGCTGGACCGAGGGGAGTGGTCCCTCCACCCGGAGGTGTTCGATCAGATTTGTCTCAGATGGGGGACGCCGGATGTAGATCTCATGGCGTCCCGGTTCAATCACAAAGTGACAGCCTTCGTGTCCAGAATGAGGGATCCGTTGGCAGTGGCCACGGACGCTCTAGTGGCCCCCTGGAGCCATTATCGTCTCCTGTACGCCTTCCCTCCGATTCAACTGCTCCCGAGATTGGTACGCAGAATAATGACGGAGGGGATACCAACAATTCTGGTGGCCCCAGATTGGCCCCGGTGCACTTGGTACGCCAACGTGGTGCAAATGGTGGCGGACGCCCCCTGGCGGCTCCCGATGCGAGACGATCTTCTGTCTCAAGGACCCATATTGCACCCTGCTTTACCCTCGCTGGCTTTGACGGCTTGGCTATTGCGTCCCAGGTCGCCGACTCCGTAATCCCTACTTTGCTAAAAGCTCGCAAATGTACCTCTCGCAAGATCTATCACCGCACCTGGAAGGCATACATTGCTTGGTGTGAGGCGGAGGGCTTTAACCCCCGCTCTTATGTCGTATCCAGGGTCCTGACCTTTTTACAGGAGGGCCTGAACAAAAAATTGGCCTTGAGTACTATCAAGGGCCAAATTTCGGCCTTAGCCATTCTCTTTCAGAGGCCTTTGGCCTCGCACTCTCTGATTCGTACCTTTGTACAAGGTGTGCGACATGTGGCGCCTCGGGTAAGATCTCCGATGGCTCCGTGGGATTTGAATCTGGTGCTCTCTGTTCTTCAGAAACCACCTTATGAGAAACTCAGGGAGATTTCCTTACAGCTTCTGTCGCAGAAGGTGGCTTTTTTGGTAGCCATCACTTCTGCTAGACGGGTGTCGGAATTAGCTGCACTATCGTGCAAGTCTCCCTATTTAGTACTGCATAGGGATAAGGCGGTCTTGCGACCTTCTCCCTCTTTCCTTCCGAAGGTAGTCTCTTCCTTTCACATCAATGAAGATATTATCCTGCCTTCGCTGTGCCCTCGTCCATCGCACCCAAAGGAGTTTGAGTTGCACGCCTTGGACGTAGTGAGGGCCTTACGAGTGTACTTGCCTTCTACAGCTCCTTTTCGGAAAGCTGACGCCTTGTTTGTTCTTCCAGAAGGGCCGCGTAAAGGATTAGCGGCTTCTTCGGCTACTATTTCTCATTGGATTAGAAAAACCGTGACTCATGCGTATTCTGTTCGGGGAAAAGTTCCCCCTTTCCCAGTCACGGCACACTCTACCCAGGCGGTTAGTACTTCCTGGGCCTTTAGACACCAGGCTTCGGTGTCCCAGGTGTGCAAGGCGGCCACGTGGGCCTCGGTTCACACCTTTACCAAGTTTTACAAAGTTGATGTGTTCGCATCCTCGGATGCTGCTTTTGGCCGCAAAGTTTTGCAGGCGGCAGTGTAGGCGCTACTGGCGCCTCTTCAGAGGTTCAGTTGGGTACAGTTGTTAGCGTTTACCCACTCCTCTTTTTTGACACAGCTTTGGGACATCCCCACATAGTCATGAAGAGCTGCGTCTGTCAGTGAACGTAAGGAGAAAAAGGGATTTTATTATAACTTACCGTAAAATCCTTTTCTCCGAGTTCACTGACAGACGCAGCACCCACCCCTCTGGGCTCTGTTTCTATACGGCTTGTGTACGAACTGAAGAGCTATACAGGAAGGGGGGTTTGATGTAGGAATGGAGGACGGCCCCCAGGGGAGGGGCCAGCTGTTTCTTTTCCCTGCCTAGTTAACTCCTAGTAGTAACGAACATAAAACCCCACATAGTCATGAAGAGCTGCGTCTGTCAGTGAACTCGGAGAAAAGGATTTTACGGTAAGTTATAATAAAATCCCTTTTTTTCATTTATGGCGAAATCCGGGCATGAGAAAACCAGACAGGCTGAATCAGAGAGTTGAATAAGCAACCTGGATTTAAGTACTCAAAGAAATGGTCTATAGGAATTAACCACGTTGAAGCCTGGGGGTGTGTTTAAATGAGTTTAAATGTTCTATCCAGAGGGTCTCGCGCTGTAAAATACATTTGTCCCAGTCGCCCTCCCCGGCATCAGGAAAAATGACCTCCAGGACAAAGAAGAAGACCATATCTGTGTCATACCTGTGATGGAGACCAATATGTCTGGGTACAGGAGTAACTGTTTATCCGCCACCTGAGGTGTAGGTATGGTCTCCAATTGCCTTTTGGTTTTGCCAATGTAGAAAGCTCCACATTGGAAGTTCATAATATAAATAACCCCCTGAGTTCAACAATCAGAAAACACTTTTGATCTATGCTATTGTCCATTGGGGAGAAAAATACCTTGACCTTCCCTCGCCCAGGGGCACCATGAGCAATTGCCACAGCGAAAGGTGCCCCGTGGTGAGTGAGGTGTATATATTGGCTTTTAGTAAGTTGATCTTTTAGGGTCATAGATCGTCTGAAAATCAACTTGGGTGTGAATCTCACATATTTTGAAATAGTGTGATCCTCTGTTAGAAAATGCCAGTTTCTCCTGACCAGGGAACGCAGCTGGGACTCATGGGCCGAGTAGCGATTGACTAGGCCTATGGTAGAATCACGTGGTTTAGAGTTTCCCTTATAGAGAATAGATCTTCTGGCTTTGGCCTTCGCTCTATTGAAGGCATGCCTCAACAGGGTCCGTGGGTATCCTCTCAGCAACAATCTCTGTTGCAACAGATCGCCCTGTTTCTAAGTCTAAGTCAGATTTACAGTTTCTGCATATTCTTAGATATTGGGCGTAGGGGTTACTTTTAACCAGTGAACTGGGGTGTGACCCAATATTATATGTCTGGACCAGTTGATATACAGTACCTCACAAAAGTGAGTACACTCCTCACATTTTTGTAAATATTTCATCTTTTCATGTGACAACACTGAAGAGATGACACTTTGCTACAATGTAAAGTAGTGAGTATACAGCTTGTATAACAGTGTAAATTTGCTGTCCCCTCAAAATAACTAAACATACAGCTATTAATGTCTAAACCGCTGGCAACAAAAGTGAGTAGATCCCTTGGTATAAATGTCCAAATCGGGCCCAGTTAGCCTTTTTCCCTCCCGGTGTCATGTGACTCATTAGTGTTGCAAGGTCCCAGGTGTGAATGGGGAGTAGGTGTGTTAAATTTGGTAGAAACAAAAAAATATTCAGCGCAAAGATAACCTTCAAGGACACAAAAGCAGCTATGCACTCAAGGAAAATTCAGAAAACCTTGCATAGAATAATTACAATAAAAAGTGCAGCGCTAAAATGAAGTTTGATGATAGATGTACATAAAATAATAAACTGATCTACAGCACATGATCATTCATTGAACAGAAGCCTGGAAAATGTCCATGAGTAAAGTCCATGAGTGAAAGATAATCCTCTGTGAAGTGAGTATAAATGAAAACGCAGGTGCTCAGGTGTGACAGCTCCCATCCACCAAAGGCTAGACTGGCCTCTCACCTTAATGATCCGACCCTGACGGATCAACCAGCTGCTCAAACCCACATCAGAGGATATCCAACTTCTTGTCACAGGACAAACTCCATTTCACAGAGGATTCTTTCACTCATGGACTTTACTCGTGGACGTTTTCCAGACTTCTGTTCAATGAATGATTATGTGTTAAATTTGGTGTTATTGATCACTCTCTCATACTGGTCACAGGAAGTTCAACATGGCACCTCATAGCAAAGAACTCTTTGAGGATCTGAAAAAAAGAATTGTTGCTCTACATAAAGATGGCCTAGGCTACAAGAAGATTGCCAAGACCCTGAAACTGAGCTGCAGCATGGTGGCCAAGACCATACAGAGGTTTAACAGGACAGTTTCCACTCAGAACAGGCCTCGCCATGGTCAACCAAAGAGGTTGAGTGCACGTGCTCAGTGTCATATCCAGAGGTTGTCTTTGGGAAATAGACATATGGGTGCTGCCAGCATTGCTGCAGAGGTCAAAGGGGTGGGGGGTCAGCCTGTCAGTGTTCAGACCATACACTGCAGACTGCATCAAATTGGTCTGCATGGCTGTCAGCCCAGAGGGAAGCCTCTTCTAAAGATGATGCACAAGAAAGCCCACAGTTTGCTGAAGACAAGCAGACTAAAGACATGGGTTATTGAAACCATGTCCTGTGGTCTGATGAGACCAAGCTAAACTTATTTGGTTCTGAAGCAGAGCATGATCCTGCGGCTCAGTCTCCAAACATAATAATGCCCCCAAATACACCTCCAAGATGACCACTGCCTTGCTGAAGAAGTTGAGGGTAAAGGTTATGGACTGGCCAAGCATGTCTCCAGACCTAAACCCTATTGAGCATCTGTGGGGCATCCTCAAATAGAAAGTGGAGGAGCACAAGGTCTCTAACATCTACCAGCTCCGTGATGTCGTCATGGTGGAGTGGAAGAGGACTCCAGTGGCAACCTGTGAAGCTCTGGTGAACTCCATGCCCAAGAGAGTTAAGGCAGTGCTTGAAAATAATGGTGGCCACACAAAATATTGACACTTTGGGCCCAATTTTGACATTTTCACTTTTGTTGCCAGCGGTTTAGAGATGAATGGCTGTGTGTTATTTTGAGGGGACAACAAATTTACACGGTTATACAAGCTGTACACGCACTACTTTACATTGTAGCACAGTGTCATTTCTTCATTGTCACATGAAAAGATATAATAAAATATTTACAAAAAATGTGAGGGGTGTACTCACTTTTGCGAGATACTGTATTTAGATCCAGGAATGAAACCGGGAGTTGCTAATGGTATGCGTAAATTTCAGGTTGTAGCGATTTGTGTTGAGCTGTTCCAAAAATGTCTGCAATACTGTCTGGATGCCTGTCCAGGCAGGGGCGTAGCTACAGAGGGATGCAGGGGTTGCAATTGCTACCCGGCCCCATGCTGCAGGGGGCCCATGCGGCCCCCGTGTACCTAGGGTTGGTGCCTGCTTGAGCCCGCATAGGCAGCTGGGTGGGTTGTAGTACGAGCATCCGAGTGACTGGAGGATTGTGTGGGTAGCAGATCTCCCTACTCTTCTGCACTGGCTGCTAATCTCACAATCCCACACCTGTGTCTCTTTGGCTGGCTCCTCCGGTCTCTTTCTCCTTTCCCATACAGCGTTGTTCGCTCCAGTGTCCATCCAGCCAGTGTCCTGCCCCCCCTCTACGAGTCACTCCATCCACTCCTTTATAACAGAGCCCAAGCACAGCCCTTCACTGCACCCTTCTCATAAACATCCAGCACACACAGGTATCGTGCAGCCTTATGAGAGCCCCTCTCCCTCCTCTCCCCATCATACACACAGATCTTCCTCATAGAGTAATGTTGCCTCCCATTCTAATCAGCCCTGTCTGTGCTGCTGGCGGGAGCCCAGCGGACCATGGATACATGCTTTGAGGGCGGCCGGCCGCAGCACAGTATGCATCCTATTAGTGCCTGCCCTCCATCAACCTGACCCTGCAGCTTAGTCACGGTGAGTGAAACGACTCATACCCCACTCCATCTGTCCTGGGGACAGGACCCCCATCTGCCCTGGGGACAGAGCCCCCATCTGCCCTGGGGACAGGGCCCCCATCTGCTCTGGGGACAGGGCCCCCATCTGCCCTGGGGACAGGGTCCCCATCTTCCCTGGGGACAGGGAGCCTATCTGCCCTGGGGAACGACCCATACCGCACTCCATCTTCCCTGGGGATAGGGCCCCCATCTGCCCTAGGGACAGGGAGCCCATCTGCCCTGGGGACAGGGAGCTCATCTGACCTAGGGAAAGCAGGGTCCCATTTTACCTGGGGGCAGGGTCCCCATCTGCCCTGAGGATAGGAACCCCCATCTGCCCTGAGAACAGGGACCCCGTCTGTCCTGGGGACAGGACCCCCATCCCCCACTAGGGGATTTGGGGGGGTGTACCAGCGGGGGTCACTGGATGCTGGGGGGGTACAGCAGTACCAGCATGGGATGGCTGGAGGGCAGAGAGGGGTCCCACCTGCCCTGGGGAAGGGGGCTCCCATCATCCCTGGGGATAGGAACCCCATCTTGTTTAGGGACAGGGACCCCATCTCCCATAGGGGCAGGGACCCCATCT
The DNA here is from genome assembly GCA_018402905.1 of Glandirana rugosa. Classification (NCBI taxonomy): domain Eukaryota; kingdom Metazoa; phylum Chordata; class Amphibia; order Anura; family Ranidae; genus Glandirana; species Glandirana rugosa. The sequence goes on along the minus strand of BLSH010041018.1, from coordinate 159,587 downwards.
GCCCTGGAGACAGGACCCCCACCCCCCACTTGGGGATTTGGGGGGTGTACCAGTGGGGGGTCACTGGATGCTGGGGGGGTACAGCAGTACCAGCATGGGGTGGCTGGAGTGCAGAGAGGGGTCTAGCAGTGGTTTTGCTGGAGGATGGGGGGGTCCAGCAGTACCAGTTCGGGGTCGCTGAAGATGGTGGGGAAGGAAACAACAGTATCAGCAGAGTGGCTGGAGGCAGGGGGTATAGAAGTATCAGCGCAGGGTGGGTGGAGGACTGGGGGGTCTCGCAGTACCAGTCCCTCCTCGGATCCAGATTTTTTTCACTGCCCCCTGTGTGCTCTCCAGCTTCCCTGTGCCCTTTCCTGAACCCCCCTCATCCTCTGTAGCTCTGCTGGCTTGCCCTGTCCCCTCTCTCGTCGGCTGCTGTGGGGGATCTGTGAAGATAGAGAGCAGGGAAGGGGCTGGTAAATGTCTTTTTCTGAATGGAGAGTCAGTGATCCATACAGATCACTGACTCTGTTCATTCATAACTGTGGCATAGTAAACTGTTTACACTATGGTTCAGTTTATGAATGGACAGAAATCTTTTACAGAGCTATTCCTGTCCATGTATTCTGTGTAGCTGAGGCTGCAGAGGAGGAGATTGAAGGCTGTGTCAAAGGTGGAACATCAGAGGTCTATTTTAGGCTCCTATAAAATAATGTTAAGAAAAATAATAAATAAAATAACAAAAATAAAAAAAGGACTGATACCAGTGGCGGAACTATAGGGGTCACAAAGGTTCCAATTGGGACCATGCCTTGGAGTTCCACCACCGGGCTCGGAGGGGAGAGCCCAGGTTGTCGGGCAGGGGGGGCCCTTCATGCTTACTTGCACTGGGGCCCTGAAGGTTCTAGCTACGCCACTGTCAGACAATCAATAGGTCATCAATATATCGATACCAGCATTAAAATTGATGAAACCAGGGAGCATAGATCTCGCTGGACATAATCTCTCTTTCCTACCCTCCTAGATACAAGTTAGCATAGGATGGTGCACATACTGTGCCCATTGCTACTCCTCGTATCTGGAGATACAGTTGATCCATGAAAGTGAAGTAGTTTCTTGTGAGAATGAAAGTCAAAAGGTTCAGAACAAAGCGGTTTAGAGGCCAAGATGTTCTGTCCTCATGAGGAAGGACCCGTCACCCAGATGCCCCACTTGTGGGGAATACTCAAATAGAGGGCCTCTATATCGATAGCCACGAGTAGGGCGCCCGGGGGAACGTGGGTCCCCTCCACATGTCTGATAACACACCCTGAGGCCAATCACATTTTCTAAGTGCCTTATTTATGATTACTAATTATCTCAGTAGTAGTATTTTCTCCTATCGTTCACTGACAGACGCAGCTTTTCCATTACGTGTGGGGTTTTATGCTGGTCTCTCTAGGAGTTAACTAGGCAGGGAAAAGAAACAGCTGGCCCCTCCCATGGGGGCTGTCCTCTCTTCCCACATAAAACCCCCTCATAGCATAGCTCTTCAGTTTCAATGCCTAGTTTGCAAGGAGTTGACCTGGCTTCCCTTCAGGGGAATTGCGGTCCTGTTTGTGATTTGTGTTTATTTTTATTTGTTTTCTATCAAGCAATTGATCTGCTATCAAGAAGCCGGTCGGGGCATAGAGAGTCCATGGGCTCTGTACTTTCCCCGACCTGGCCGACCGATGCGAGCCAGTCCCACCGTATGTGGACCCGCCGCATCGTGCCCGTTCCGTGCGGGCGGCCTGGGGTGATCCCCCCCTTACGCCCAGCCCCGGATGCGATTCGGAAAGGGCGACTTCTGGCCTGCAGCATACTGCCCAAGCAGGGGCGGAAGGTCTGCGACTGGGTGGCTACCCATGGCGTCGTCCGGAGTGGTGAGTGAGAGCTCCTTCCTTCCCCCCTTTTTAGGGGCGGAAAGGGGGACCGACGACCCTAAAAAAAAAAAAAAAAATTGCCGTAGCCGCAGACATATTGGGCCTATGGGGCCTTCCCTCTAGCGCTCAGAGCGGCCATTTGCGTTACTGCACGTTCCCTGCAGGTGTTTTTCGGCCTCTAGTGTTCAATGGCGGCCATATTGGATTCCCTGCTCATGCAAAAAATGCGTCTACAGCTTTTTACTTTCACTTTGGAACGGTGTGTGCTCCTGACGGCGCGGCTTTCTGACGATCCTCTGGGTTATGCAGCAAACAGCAAGTATAGCTGGGCTCTCCTGTGGGTGCTGGTGGCGGCGGGTGCAGTCCTCCTGGGTCCCCTGGTGCACTGTGGGGTGGTGGTGTGCGGCTGTGTGGGGGTGCCTTTAACCCTTTCTATGCATCTATGTGTTCCTAAGGGAGCTGAACATGCTAGGAGCGCAATCTGCGCAAGGGGCTTTTCTGGACCAGCTGTGGCGGTTTTTAGTGATTTTCCCCAGGGCGGATGTCACCAACAGGCCCCCCTAGAAGCGTCCCCCTCCTCCTTGCTTTTAAAGGGAGGATTTTTTGATCCGGAAGGTCCCTCGGAAGGAGAAGAGGATCAGGGGACGGCAGCTGCGATTATAATTGGTATTGCACTGTGATGCGATTGAGCCAGGATGGCGAATCGCTGATTTCTGCACGTGGTGTGGTCCTCCAGGCCCCCTAGGGCGCCCAAGGCTTACCCATATGATCTTTTTCCTAATCGCCTTGTTTGTTGTAAATGGCAGCATCCGCAGCATTCCTTTTAATGCAGTGGAACTTGTGCCTGGCAGCGTAATGCTGGCTGGCTCAGATCCTAATCATGACCTGCCTGAGGTTTGCATGTCCTCCCTGTGCATGGGTTTCCTCCCGGTGCTCCGGTTTCCTCCCACACTCCAAGGTACTTGGGTCCAAACTGTTCGCTGCTCACTATCCCTTGAGGAAAGTTTTTTTTAAAAAAAAGAGAAATGGGAGTCGCTTTGGTGTCCCGCCTATGGTCGCTTTACTAATACAACGACCAGTCCTCTGGAAGGGGTTCCTGCATTCAAGGGCCCCGCTGGCAAGATAGAGGCGCTGTTAAGGTCGCTCTTCCTGGTGGCAGGCTCTGCGGCCAGCCCTGACGTTCGCCATGGCGGCACAATATCTGTCTGAGCTTATGACGGAGCTCCAGAATCTTCTGGACTGTGGCCGCCTGCTGGCTACGCCGCAGAGGGCTGACTTCTTGCTCCGAGGTCTCAAGTACCTTGGTGATGCGGCCGTTGATTTACTGCCTATGTGATCCAGGGTAGCGGTGTTGCTGTATCCTCAGTGGGGTACTCTGGTTGCGTTTTTGGTCCGGTGACCATGCTTCCAGAAAAGGTCTCGCAGACCTTCCTTTTCAGGGTGGACGTCTCTTCGGTCCACGGCTGGGTGAGATCATATAAGATTCACAGGAGGTAAGTGCCTTCCTCCCAGAGCCCCGGAGGCGTGAGTTTTCGCCGTAGACAGGGGCCCCCTACCTTGGGTCAAAAGAGTTTTTTTCGTGCCCCGGGCATAGCGGGTAAAGGGAACCCGCTCCGGTAAGGTCGCTGCAGGGGCCGGGTGCCGGCAGTGGCAGCGCAAAACCAACAAGGCGGAGGACAAACCTCAGCCTGATGGGTTGTCTCCGCCCGGGCTTCGGGTGGGGGACGTCTCTGAGTTCAACACTCTGCCACCAGTCAGGTTCTTTCCTTTGACTTAGGGATCCCGCAGGCACGCCGGGTGGCCCTCTTTGGGGCTGTACAAGCACTCGAACCAAGGGGTGATCGTGCCAGTGCCTCCAGCAAGAGGTTTTGAGGTTTTTTACTCACATCTGTTTGTGGTTCCTAAAAAAGGGGGGGGGGGGGGTCCGGCCAGTACTGGACCTGAAGGCCCTGAACCGGTATGTTAGGGCGCGGAATTTTCCGGATGGAATCTATCCACTCAGTTGTAGCGTCTCTAGACATCAGGGATGTGTACCTCCATGTACCCATTTGTCCACGGCTTCAGCATTTCTTTCGCTTTGCAGTGGGAGAACTCCATTTTCAATTCGTGGCACTCCCTTTCGGTCTAGTCTCAGACCTCAAGTTTTTCTACACAAGACTGGTAGCTCCGGTATGGTCTTACTGCGACAGCCAGGCATTGCGGTAGTAGCCTACCCGGACGACCTGCTCCTGCAAGCGGAATCCGGCTCGGGAAGAGAAGGTGAGGATCACAATGACCTCGCTGCAGGACTTTGGCTGGTTGCTCAACCTGCAGAAGTCGACAGTGTCTCTATCCTGTCGCCTGGAGTATCTGGGCCTGTTTCTGGACTCAGAGCAGGCAAAGGTTTTTCCTTCCTCCAGCCAAGTTGCAGTCACTGCAGTCGGCAGTGAAAACTTTCCTGTCGCACCGACGGTCTTCCTTACGTGGGGGGCTCATGGTCTCGACTTTCGAGGAGATACCATACGCCCAGAGTCACACTCGTCTCCTTCAACGAGCAAGTTTGGCTCGGTGGGACAGATCCCCTCGATCCTTGGACCTTCTGATCCGTCTGAGTCCCCAGACCAGGGTGTCTCTGACCTATGGTTCTGGGACTCAGCGTTGCTTCAGGGGAAGTCGTTCCTGCCCCTTCAGTGGGTGATCATTACCACGGATGACAGTCCTTGGACTGGGGCAGGGTCCTGGGACAGCGGTTTGCCCAGGGCCGTTGGTCGGCACAGGAGGCTCGGCTCCCCATCAATGTACTGGTGCTGAGAGCAATCAGATTGTGTTTTTTTTCTCTGGATGAGATTGCAGGGTCGTCCGATCGAATTCAGTCGGACGATGCCACAGCAGTGGCGTATGTGAACCTTCAGGGTGGCACAAGGAGTCCAGCAGCTACGGCGGAGGCAGCAATGGTACTGCGTTGGGTGGAACGTCACGTTCCGGCAATCTCCGCTGTTTACATTCCAGGTGTGGAGAACTGGCAGGCGGACAATCTCAGTCGCCATACGCTGGACCAGGGAGAGTGGTCTTTCCACCCGGAGGTGTTCAATCAAATTTGCCGCAGATGGGGGACGCCGGACGTGGATGTCATGGCGTCCCGGTTCAATCACAAGGTGGAAACCTTTGTGTCCAGAACGAAGGATCCGTTGTCAGTGGCCACGAACGCTCTGGTGGCCCCCTGGGGCCGTTAACACCTTCTGTACGCTTTCCCTCCGATAAAACTGCTTCCACGATTGATACGCAGAATAGTGGCGGAGGGGATACCAATAATCCTGGTGGCTCCAGATTGGCCTCGGCGCACTTGATATGCCGACGTGGTGCAAATGGTGGCAGGCGTCCCTTGGCGGCTCCCGCTGTGAGACGATTTTCTGTCTCAGAGACCCATCTTGCACCCTGCTTTACCCTCGCCGGCTTTGGCTATTGAGTCCCAGGTGCTAAGAGACAGGGGAGTCGCCGACTCCGTGATCCCTACTTTGTTAAAAGCTAGCAAGTGTTCTTCTCGCAAGATTATCACCGCACCTGGAAGGCTTATATAGTTTGGTGCGAGGCAGAGGATCATAACCCTCGCTCTTATGTCGTGTCCTGACTTTTTTACAACAGGGCCTGAACAAAAAAAAAAAAAAAATGGCTTTGAGTACTCTCAAGGGCCAGATATCGGCTCTGGCAATTCTCTTTCAGAGACCTTTGGCTTCGCACTCGTTGATTCGTACCTTTGTACAAGGTGTGTGGCATGTGACGCCTCGGGTGAGGACTCCGATGGCTCAGTGAGATCTGAATTTGGTGCTTTCTGTTCTCAGAAACCACCATATGAGAATATCAGGGAGATTTCCTTACAACTACTGTCGCGGAAGGTGGCCTTTTTAGCTGCCATCACTTCCGCCAGACGGGTGTCGGAATTAGCAGCACTATCGTGCAAGTCTCCCTACTTAGTCATGCATAAGGTCCATCTGAAGGTGGTTTCTCCTTTCACATTAATGAAGATATTGTTCTGCCTTCATTGTGCCCTTGCCCATCGCACCCAAAGGAGTTTGAGTTGCATGCTTTGGACGTGGTGAGGGCCTTACAGGTGTACTTGGCTGCTACAGCTTCCTTTCAAAAAGCTGAGGCCTTGTTTGTACTGCCAGAGGGCCCACGCAAAGGATTGGCGGCCTCGTCGGCTACAATTTCTCATTGGATTATTAAAAACCGTGACCTATGCGTGTTCTGTTCAGGGCAAGGTTCCCCCCTTTCTCATTCTACCCGGGCTGTTAGCACTTCCTGGGCTTTCAGACAACAGGCCTCGGTGTCACAGGTGGGCAAGGCGGCCATTTGGGCCTCGGGTCACACTTTCCCTAAGTTTTATAAAGTTGATGTGTTTGCATCTTCGGATGCTACTTTTGGCCGCAAAGTTTTGCAGGCGGCAGGGTAGGCGCGTCTGGCGCCTCCTTAGAGTTGGGTACTATTAGTGTTTACCCACCCCTCTTTTTGACACAGCTTGGGGACGTCCCCACACGTAATGGAGAAGCTGCGTCTGTCAGTGAACGATAGGAGAAAAAGGGATTTTATTAAAACTTACCGTAAAATCCTTTTCTCCGAGTTCACTGACAGACGCAGCACCCACCCCTCTGTGCTCTGTTCTTGTACGGCTTGTGTACGAACTGAAGAGCTATGCTATGAGGGGGTTTTATGTGGCAAGAGAGGACGGCCCCCATGGGAGGGGCCAGCTGTTTCTTTTCCCTGTTTAGTTAACTCCTAGTGAGACCAGCATAAAACCCCACACGTAATGGAGAAGCTGCGTCTGTCAGTGAACTCGGAAAAAAGGATTTTACAGTAAGTTTTAATAAAATCCCTTTTTTTTTTTTATATATGTTTGTCTTTTTCTATTCTGGCTTTTTCCTGACTTGATACTGTACAGTGGACCTTCAGGTTGCTGTTTGGATGGGCTTTGTCTCAGATTAAAACGGGATGTACCAAAAACAAAAAAAGTGATGATGACCTAGCTATGTATATTAGTAAAATTGAGATCTTGCCCTTGCACTGGCATAGTGAATGTTTCCAACGCTACATTAGGGAGGATATTAACCCTCAAGGCTTACGCCTTCGTACCTTTCCCACTATAAAAACCCCTCCGAAGATTTCAAGAAAATCTGGGAGGATGCCCTCACCAAGTGTAGCACAGAATTAATGACTCTTCTGGTTGGTCAGTATACTAAAGACATGCAGGTGTTAGATGCTGAAATTTAAACTTTGAACAACCAATTTAAACATGTCCTGGATCTCACTGCCTTTGCCACCAAATGGAAGGAGATCAAAGAGCAGTTGGAGACCATGAATAAAGACATTGTTACAAAAAAACAGAAGAAATTCAATCTAGACAAATTAGCCTTCTCAGAAGGATACGTCTTTAAATGGACTGATAAAACCACCGCAAGAAATTTTGGTAGACGGAATTTCCAACACACGCACTCTCAAGTAGAGGACACTTCTGAATATGATTCTTCCACTAATGTCTCTGTTTTTTCACAGGCTCACTTGCGGTTGGCTAATCCAAAAACTTCTCGGGCACGTATGCCCAAACGTTCACGTAATCATGATGGTGGGTATTCACCCACAGACAATGACAAAAGAACACGTCCTAATACATCACCTCGCACAGGAGATCACGGTATAACTAAAAGCAACTTTACCCTTGTACTGCACAACCTCCTTACCAAAGGTACTGTTTCAGTGCCACCCAACACCAAGCCTCCCTCAGATACAGATGTTTTTAGATCCTGCTATGGCTCTGGCTCTGTATGATGAGGGAGCAGTTGACCTTGATCTCCCATCCGAGACACTTTCTAGCACTTCTACCACGAAGTCCTTCTAATGGCAAAATCTTTAAACCTAAATCTCGTCACTTTCCTGAAATTTCACTGTCTCCTTTTCTGTGCGGTGTTGCGCAATGATGTTTTTTTCTCTGTTACTTTACATGAATGGCTCCCACTGAGTGATTACCATTTACTTCAACACACCAGGACCGAACATTGTTTTCTTTGGATTGGAGCCGGGAAGCATTTGACTCCCGGTATACTGGTTTATGTTTGCAATATCCAGTGTTCTGTTTTGTTTCATCCAAGATTGGGAAGGATTTGTTTTATATTTTTTTCACTAAGGTTGATTGTTATATTTTTTTGAGATTGCTTTTTTGGGTTCAATACACTCATCACTTTGAGGAGAGATTTCTCTTCCTTTACACCTGGGAAAGTTGGGACTATTGCTTTGTAACTTACCATTGAAGATCACATAGAAACTTCCATAAGAGAGACTTTTCTGTTATCTTCACTTGTTTTTCAATGATATTGTTTTATCACAGGACTTATGACATTAGTACTTTAAAGGTTTGCACACAGGTTTTTGCACAAATGAATATTGGGTAAGCGCCGCACATACCTTTATATTTACACTTATTTAAGACTCTGGTAAATTTGTTTCTGGAGTCAGCTGGGCTGCACAACCTTTGTTTGAATTGATTTTTATTTTACATGCTAGTCACTTTTCAGTAGGGCGCCTGTAACTCTTTTTCCATATATTGTAATTCTGTCAAAATATATGGTTATTTCTTCAAAAAAACATTCAAGATTTAAAGACTAAACAATGGCACCCTTCTGATTTTCATTTCAATTTATCTTATGACCAGCAACTTGCTCTAAGACAACTCAAAGCACAGACTGAATTAGTCATAACACCATCTGATAAGGGTGAAAACATCGTTCTGATGTCCCACAAACCGTATCAACAGATGTGCTATGATGTTTTGAAAAAATGAACATTGGTACCGACCTATTGATCCGGACAAAGTCTCTTTGTACGAAAGGAAATTTAGGGAACTTTGTACACTGGCATACTCTAGGGCCCTAATTAACAAGGATACCCTAGAGTATCTTATTAACCCCTATCCAAGGACCCCAACTTTCTACACTTTGCCAAAGGTCCATAAGAGTACCGCACACTCACTCGGAAGGCCCATTATTGCAGAAATTGGATCTTTAACTGAGAGCACTAGTCGTTTTGTGGACTCTTTTCTTCTCCCTCATGTTACATGCCTCCCATCGTACATTAAGGAGAAACCGGACCTACTTAGACATGTGGAGGGAACCCACGTTCCCCCTGGCACCCTACTCGTAGCTATTGATATAGAGGCCTTCTATTCGAGTATTCCCCACGAGTGGGGCATCCGGGTGATGGGGTCCTTCCTCATGGAAGAGGACAGAACATCTTGGCCTCTAAACCGCTTTGTTCTGAGCCTTTTGACTTTCATTCTCATGAGAAACTACTTCACTTTTATGGACCAACTGTATCTCCAGATACAAGGAGTAGCAATGGGCACAGTATGTGCACCATCCTACGCTAACTTGTATCTAGGAGGGTGGGAAAGAGAGATCATGTCCAGTGAGATCTATGCTCCCTGGCTTTCATCAATTTTATGCTGGTATCGATATATTGATGACCTATTGATCTTCTGGACTGGCACCCAGATAGAATTGCAGCAATTTTTGGAACAGCTCAACACAAATCGCTACAACCTGAAATTTACGCATACCATTATCAATTCCCAGGTTTCATTCCTGGATCTAAATATATCAACTGGTCCAGACGACTATATTAGGTCAGACCTAGATAGAAAACCCAGCGCAGGGAACACCCTGCTTTATGCCAGCAGTTCACACCCCAGTTCACTGGTTAAAAGTATCCCCTACGCCCAATATCTAAGAATAAGCAGAAAGTGTACATCTGACTTAGACTTTCAGAAACAGGCCGATCTGTTGCAACAGATTGTTGCTGAGAGGATACTCACGGACCCTGTTGAGGCATGCCTTCAATAGAGCGAAGACCAAAATCAGAGCATCTATTCTCTACAAGGTACACTCTAAACCTTGTGATTCTACCATAGGCCTAGTCACTTGCTACTCGGCCCACGAGCCCCAGCTGCATATGTTCCCTGGTCAGGAGAAACTGGCATTTTCTAACAGAGGATCACATTATTTCGAAATATGTGATATCCACCCCCGAGATGATTTTCAGATGAGCTACGACCCTAAAAGATCAACTTACTAAAAGCCAATACACACCTCACAATCATGCCAGTCCCTCACCACGGTGCACCTTTCGCTGTGGCAATTGCCCGTGGTGCATCTGGGTGAGGGAAGGTCAAGGTATTTTTCTCCCCAACGGACAATGGCATAGATCAAAAGTATTCTCTGATTGTTGCACTCGGGGTTATTTATATTATGAACTGCCAATGTGGAGCTTTCTACATTGGCAAAACCGAAAGGCAATTTGGGCAGAGAACTGGAGACCATACCTACACCCTCAGGTGGTATAAAAATAGTTACTCCTGTCACCAGACATATTAGTCTCCATCACAGGTATGACACAGATATGGTCTCCTTCTCTGTCCTGGAGGTCATCTTTCCTGATCCCGGGGTGGGTTGGGGGACTGGGACGAACGTATTTTACAGCGTTAGACCCTCTTGATAGAACATTTAAATTCATTGACTCCCCCAGGCTTGAACGAGGTTAATTCCTATAAACTCTTTGAGTACTTAAATCTAGGTTGCTTATTCAACTCTCTGATTTCCTCCTATTTCTACTGTCTGGTTTTCACATGCCAGGATTTAATCATAAATGAAAACTTTTTTTTTTGATTCTCTAATTATCATTATATTGACTAACTGACATTTGTTATTGCTTATCTGACATTATCAATATGTTTGTGTATTATGCATGGCTGTCCCCCCCCCCCTCGGAGGACCCTAGGTTTGGGTCCTTCGGCCCCCTCCTCCGACATCCTAGGACATATTTTGCCCTTTTCTCCACTAGAGGTCTCATTCTAGTGGTTATGCATCCGTTTTCTCAGATGCAATATGCCTTTCTGTCCGGGGGCTTTTCTGTCTATAGAGTATTATTATTATTATTATTATTCAGGATTTATATAGCACCAACAGTTTGTGCAGCGCTTTACAAAATGAAGGCAGACAGTACAGTTACATCACAATTTGGTACAAGAGGAATCAGAGGGCCCTGCTTGTTAGAGCTTACAATCTAAGAGGGAGGGTCAATTGATACAAAAGGTAATAGCTGTGGGGGATGAGCTGATGTAGAAAGTAAGAGAGTATTAGATAGAAGCAGGATAGGCTTCTTTAAAGAGGTTTTCAGGGATCGTTTTAAAGATGGATAGATTAGAAGACCGTCGGACAGATTAGGGTAGGGAGTTCCAAAGGATGGGAGAAGCTCTGGAGAAATCTTGGAGGCGAGCATGGGAGGCGGTGACCAGGGAGCTAGAGAGCAGGAGGCCTTGGGAGGACCAAAGAGGGCGACTTGGTTGGTATTTTGAGACTAGGTTAGAGTTGTAGCTGGGGGCAGAGTTGTGGATGGCCTTGTAAATTGTCAGTACTTTGAATTGTATCTATTGGGTGAGTGGAAGCCAGTGAAGAGATTGGCAGAGAGGGGTGGAGGACACTGAGCGGTTGGTAAGGTAGATACGTCTTGCAGCAGCATTCATTATTGACTGAAGGGGGGATAATGTATGCAAAGGTAATCCAATGAGGAGAGAGTTGCAGTAGTCAAGGCGAGAGATAACCAGAGAGTGAATTAGAAGCTTGGTAGTGTCATTTGTTAAAAAGGGGCAAATTTTAGCGATGTTGCATAGGCTGAGGCGGCATGATTTGGACAGGGATTGGATGTGGTCTTGAAAGGACAGTTCAGAGTCTAGGGTTACTCCTAACACCCTGGCATGTGGGGACGCACTAATAGTTGGGCCATTGATCTTAACAGAGAAGTCAGGGGAAGGGGCACGTGGGGGAGGAAATATCATGAGCTCAGTTTTAGGTAGATGCTGTGACATCCAGGCTGATATGTCGGTTAGTAAGGCAGTGGTCTGTGAGAAGACTGATGGGGTGAGCTGAGGGGTAGAGATATAGATTTGGGTGTCATCGACATATAAATGATAGCGGAAGCCATGGGAGGTTATCAGCTGACCCAGGGAGGACGTGTAGATCGAGAATAGTAGGGGTCCAAGGACAGAACCTTGGGGGACCCCAGCGGTAAGAGGAGTTGGAGAGGAGGAAGTGGAGTTGAAAGTGACACTGAAGGTGCGGTGAGATAGGTAAGATTTGACCCAACGGAGAGCACAGCCATGGAGACCAAGCAAATTAAGTTTTTTGAGGAGGAGTGGGTGATCAACTGTATCAAAGGCAGCGGAGAGATCCAAGAGTATGTAATAATGACCGTTAGTTTTAGCTGTTAGTAAGTCATTTGTGAGTTTTAGGAGGGCAGTATCAGCGGAGTGCTGTGGACGAAATCCAGACTGAAGGGGATCAAGAAGGTTGTTTTCAGTGAGGTGGTCACTCAGTCGGTTGTAAACTAAATGCTCAAGGATTTTGGAGGCAAAAGGGAGTAAGGAGATGGGTCTTAGGTTGTTAAGTTTGGTGGCGTCCAGTGTGGCCTTTTTTGGTATGGGAGTGACTAGTGCATGTTTTAGAAGGTTGGGGAAGATGCCAGTAGAGAGGGAAAGGTTGAAGATATGAGTTAAAGAGTGCAGGCTAGAGTCAGAGGGTGACTGTAGTAGTTGAGAAGGAACGGAGTCCAGGGGGCAGGAGGTTAGGTGGGTGTTCGAGAGAAGTTAAGTGACTTCCTCTATAGTAGCTGGGTTAAACGAGAGTATTGATTGTGCAGGAGGGCAAAGAGTGTGAGGGGAGTGAGAAATCTGTAGAGAGGAGATCTCGAGACAAATTGAATCAATCTTATTTTTAAAATGATTAGCAATCTCCTGGGCAGTGAGTAAGTTAGTGGGTGGAGGCAATGGAGGACGAAGTAGAGCGTTAAAGGTAGAAAAGAGTTGACGGGGACTCTGTGAGAGGTTATTAAGAGTGATAAAGTAGCTCTGTTTGGCAGTGTGGAGGCAGGAATGGTATTGTTGGAGGGCAGATTTATATTAGCTGAAATCTTGCTGTGACTTAGTCTTACGCCCACAGACGCTCAAGAGTGCGGCTCTTTTTTGAGGCTTCTGGTCTCGTCTGTCTGCCAGGTTTGTAGCGGTTGGGGCCTGATTCTTTGTGTAGTGAGGGGGGCCAAGGTATCTAGGGTGGATGATAGTGAGCTGTTGTATATAGAAGTGGCCAAGTTGGGGCAGGACAAGGATGAGATTTTGTCATAGAGACAATCTGTAGCAGAAAAAAGAAGAGAATGGTTAAGATGGTGAAGGTATCTATGGGTAATTGGTAGCTGGAAGGCAAGAAGGAGGAAGACAAGGAGAGAGTGAAACTAATAAGGTGGTGATGAGAGAGAGGAAAAGGAATGTTGAAGAGGTTGCACGGAGTGCATAGGTAGGAGAATATGAGGTCAAGTCAGTTGCCATTAGTGTGAGTAGAAGCATGTGTCCATTGTTTTAGGTCAAGAGGAGGTTAGCCTCAAAACGTTAGAAGTAGCAGGAGTGTTAAGATTAGCAGGGAAGTTGAAGTCACCAAGAATGATTGTTAGAATTTCAGAAGAAAGAAAGTAGGGTAGGCAGGCAGAGAAGTCGTCAAGGAAGCTTGATACCGGTCCAGGAGGCCGATAGATCACAGAAATTCTCAGCGAGTATTCCTTGTTCTCATCCAACATGGTTGCCAGCAGGATCTGTCCCTACCCCTTGCCAATAGATGGGTGTGCGGCTCGGTGTTAGAGAGATTGCTTTAGTTATGTGGCCCCATGTGAGGTCTCTGTGTGGGCGTGGTCGTGGTCGTGCAATACATTTCGTGCAGACACCTGTAGTTAAATAGAGGGTGTGCACGGACAGATACCTTTGTGGCTGCAACTTTCACTGGCATCAGTTTACATGCAGTAAGACTCTTCAGCTATATGCATAGCCTTTACCCTCATTTGAATACATTTGCTTTGGAGATTCGGATTTCTGATGGAACCCTGTTTTGCAAGTACCTGTATTTACCTTCCACGTAAGGCTCTTATAATGCCTGGATCCTGTCAACCTATTACCATAGATTGGCCGTGTTTTTCTACTCCTCTGTATCCATTCCTATTCAGGTAATTTGGGAATACAGGAAATTTGTTTCTCCCAATCAAATGTAGCACCTAGGGAACACGTATTCCTGTATTCCAGCGTGCCCCTGTGGGTTCTATGTAAACTTTCCTGTATATAAATTTCTTTTAGAAACTGTGGTGAGAGCACTTACTTTTAAACCATTCCCCGGCGTGCGGGCAACGCCACGCATCTTTTTCCATCTAAAATCACACGCCCCTGATGCACACTGATAGGTATTTTTCCCTTCCTTTTTTATTTGGTTATAATGCATTCTCAATCTGGGTCTACATATAAAAGCATCTTTTCAGGTTATCCATTTCTTTTTGCAGCGTTGCAGTCATAACAGATCCTGGTTTTAACTACGTTAGGAGCTTCATATAACATCTGATACAACCTAGGTATTTTTTCCCTTTTATGTCTTATACCCCTGCTCCCCCTTTTCCCTGTTTTTTGACCAACAAATGCCTTTAAAATAAACAGTTTACGCTATTCTTTGCTGTAACATTATGTATTATGTGATGACCTTTTACACAGATTTGATTTTCATACAATTTTGCCCTATATTTGGGAGGGTCCCATGGTTTTGGGACATCGCCACATTATCAATTGTACGCGCACTTTAGGTAAGGGGAATTTTGGAGTGACAGCCATGCATGTTTATATGATGTATTTACTGTATATTTATAGTCCTCAACCTTGTCTTTATGATTAATTTGTTTTTAATTCTTTGTAGTTTGGTGACACACGTTCTGTTTATGCTATACCTTCCTACATACACTCCTGAGGAAGCAGTATAAAAGACGTTGAAACATGTGAAGTTAAGACAGAGTTTGTATAGAATGTTTCCACAAGTATCACCTTAACCGTGATTTTGAGAGCCACATTTATATCTAAATGTGTTTTGTGTCGCAGCTTTGCATGTTTTCCCCCTTTTTTTTTATAAAGAAGGTCTTGTATTTTGTATGAATAAAATGACATTTTTTTAATATATACTGTCTACTCCAAGTCATATGGTACCGTGAAAGTCCATATAGCCTCCTCTTAGAGCTGCACGATTAATCGTAATAAAATCACAATCTCGATTCACCCCCTCCGCGATCTCCATCATGCATTACCGCGATTTTCAGTGCAGTTAATGGAGTCCGACTTGCGGGGCGACTCATCGCGACTTGACTGTAAGGCCTCATGCACACACAACGTTTTTTGACTGTTTTACAATAACTGTTTTTAGCTACAGACATTTTTTCTACACTCAATAAACCCCCCATCATGTTATCCTATGTGTTCATGCACACATAGGCTGTTATCAACTGTTTTTAGCAGTGCCGTTTTTGAGCTGTAAAAAAAAACCCCAAGACCAGTGGGTTCTGAGAGACGTTTTTCAGCTGTAAAAACATTCAAGCGCTCAAAAACGTGGCTAAACATCGATCCCCAATGTTTTTGGACGTTTTATATTAATTGAGAAAAAAAACAAAAAAAACCTGTTGGCCCTTTAAAAACGTGAAAAAACGGTAATATAACGCTGGTAAAAGCTGAAAAAATCACTGATAAGCTACTGACGTTTTTAGGATTTTTTTTTAACGTCCTGTGTGCATGAAGCCTAATAAAAGTCAATGCAAGTCGCCTGAAGTCTCCCCAGGAACCTTTTTCTAAGTCGGAGCGACTTGAGTTTCTCCTATCTGGGCAGACTGCCAAGTTTGAGATCATTGTTCATAAAACTAGCAAAGAGATACAATGTTCTCAGTGTATAGAAGATTAATTTAACCATTTAAAGACTAAATCTTTTCTGACATTTGTTGCTTACAAGTAAAAATCCAGTATTTTCTGCTAGAAAATTACTTAGAACCCCCAAACATTATATATATATATATATATATATATATATATATATATATTTTTAGCAGCTACCCTAGAAAATAAGGTGGCCATTGTTGCAATATTTTATGTCACACGGTGTTTGCGCAGCGGTCTTTCAAACATAATTTTTTGAGAAAAATGACACCTTCAAAAAAAATCTAAACAGTGCTGTTAGCCCAATTTTTTGTATATGTAAGATGTTACGCCGCGAGAATCATGAGAGAATCGTGATCTTCTAAGCAAAAAAATTGTAATTCTCATTTTGGCCAGAACAAAGCATACATTTGAATCCTCCATATATACCACATCAGAACGAGAAAAGTTAACCCACTCCCCCCTCCCTGCTCTCGACTCACCCCAACTGGGCAGAAGCGTATTGTACCCAAACCAAAAAAGAAAACCAAAAGTTGAAACACATATTGCCTAGACCAGCTGTTCAGGCCACTGTGAGGGGCGATCTCTCGCTGAAGTGTGTTGTCACGTACCTGGTGGTGGAGTCTGATATACAGAGGGAGGCCTCCCTTGCTCCTCTTACTCGGAGCCCCTGATAGAGCAGACCGGTGGCGCTAGAATACAGAGTCGCACGAGGGCCTGGCAGAGTTGCTAGTAGAGGAGCAAAGTTGAAACTGCAGGTAATCCCGTGGAGAAGCACAGGTACAAGGGAGCCACCGCGGACCGCCGGCAGGCTGGAGACTGGAACTGGCTGATGCTTGGAAGTCACGGACTGCAGTGTAGGTACCGCAACTAGCAGCACTGGGGCTGAGAAGACTTGAGCACAGGCAGGTGCAGGTAGGCTGGAGAAGTCACAGGAAGACAAGTCCAGAGCAGAAGCAAGGTCAGGTGCATGCATATTCAGCAACAGGCTGGCAGCGAGGTACAAGGGATCAGGCAGGAGAGTAGTCAGAACAAGCCAAGGCCAGGTGCAGGCAGATAACAGGAATCGTCAGGAACAAGCCGAGTAGGTCAACCAAAACAGGAATACAGACAACGGATTGCAGATACACAGGGAACGCTGTACACCAGACACCGTTGGTCCTGGGGAGTGAGCCAGTTTAAATAGTCTGTTTGGCCCCATGAGCTATCAGAGTTTGCATGCGCGCACATTCATGCCCGCGCATGCGCATTGGCGCACACAGGCGTGCCCGTGCACCTCTTCTAAGTGAAGCATGATGCACAGGAGATCTCCTATGGCCACCATCTTGATTACTGGCGTGCCCTTTCTGACAAGTGTTATGAGTTCAAGGACACAAAGTGGTCGTACCACCCAGTGTTATACAGTATCTCTCTCAAGTGAGTACACCCCTCACATTTTTGTAAATATTTTATTATATCTTTTCATGTAACAGCACTGAAGAAATGACACATTGATACAATGTAAAGTAGTGAGTGTACAACTTGTATAACTGTGTACATATGCTGTCCCCTCAAAATAACTCAACACAGGGGGCGTGTCCGGACCTGCAAGGAGATAGACGTGCCTGAAAGGAGCTCCCGGTACCTTTGCTGTTATCCAGCACCATCTCCGCTTCCAGAGCCTCGGTGAGACATTTTTTACATCTCTATAGACTCCTACACCCTCCCTCCAGGCCCTGGGCTACATATTCCTGCCATCTGGTCACGGATCCGGGATTGCCACACTGCCGGATTGGGCCTGTGCTTCCCGGCCCGGCCATCACAGCTTGGGCCTCATCCGGCCTTTTGAGACAAAACACCGGACCATCCTACAGCCCCGGACCACAATAAGTCCACCCTGAGTGCCCCCGATCGGCTGACGGCGCACTGAGACGTGGAGGGCCGGCCGCGAGTACTCAGGAAAGTCAGCGGCTTCGGCCTACAGATCGCGGCGGCCATCTTGGTGCACCCAGCAAACGAAATGGCACTATCCCCAGCCGCATCTGCCTGAAAACCTTCTCATTCCGAACACATCTGCCTCCTAAACTACAGGCAGAGTATAGCAGAACACGACAGGACTTTGAATCAATTCCCCAGCCTGTGTAATCTGCCGCCCCAATAGAAGCCATCTTGCTCCACCCAACAGCTAGGCCTTAAAACCTGGACTCCAGGGGTGCACTCAGCACTGGATCTTTAATCCTGCGCAATACGACATCCCTTAAACACATAAAGTGGAACACTTATTCAGCACCTAAAAGTACCCTAAATATAAACTGTATCACCCTCAAAACAGTCGGGCCTATATTTACTTTCTCTTATCCACACTTCCAGATAGCTATTGTCATTTAATAGCTGTACTATTACACATCTGCATTCCTTAAAAAAAAAAAATCCTTCAGCCTAACAAGTGAATGAGCAGCAGCCCATGAACATGAATAAAATGTAAAGCATCAGCTTTCTCCACAAGGGTTGCCAGGACCATCATAAGCAACTAGAAGCTAAAATATCATCATCGCCCTACCAAATATATTGACATATCCTACTATTAATGTCCTCCAGGAAAAGAAAGGACGGAAATAAACCGGGTAAAATGACTGATTTTTTTACACAATCCGGCAAAATCCCAATGTCGGACAACTCAAACAACAATCCCAAGGCCCAGCAGAAAAACAAAGGCAGCAATCTTACAACAAACCACAAGTCTTTGGATATACAACAACCACCACATAACAAAGGGAAACAACTCAATTCCCCTTCTTCCAGCCCTGATACTACCAGGACCGTTGGGAACACCTCTTTCGACTACGAAATGTAAAATAAGTACAAGTACCCGACGACGAGTAAGTGA
>BLSH010041018.1:117329-141036 GCA_018402905.1 Glandirana rugosa | reverse complement strand
TTTATTTAAATGAATGATATTAATTAAAAATTCAAATATAGGGGGCGTGTCCGGACCTGCAAGGAGATAGACGTGCCTGAAAGGAGCTCCCGGTACCTTTGCTGTTATCCAGCACCATCTCCGCTCCCAGAGCCTCGGTGAGACATTTTTTACATCCCTATAGACTCCTCCACCCTCCCTTCAGGCCCTGAGCTACATATCCCTGCCATCTGGCCACGGATCCGGGACTGCCACACTGCCGGATTGGGCCTGTGCTTCCCGGCCCGGCCATCATAGCTTGGGCCTCATCCGGCCTTTTGAGACAAAACACCGGACCATCCTCCAGCCCCGGACCACAATAAGTCCACCCTGAGTGCCCCCGATCGGCTGACAGTGCACTGAGACGTGGAGGGCCGGCCGCGAGTACTCAGGAAAGTCCGCGGCTTCGGCCTACAGATCGCGGCGGCCATCTTGGTGCACCCGGCAAACGAAATAGCACTATCCCCAGCCGCATCTGCCTGAAAATCTTCTTAATCCGAACACATCTGCCTCCTAAACTACAGGCAGTGTATAGCAGAACACGACAGGACTTTGAATCAACTCCCCAGCCTGTGTAATCTGCCGCCCCAATAGAAGCCATCTTGCTCCACCCAACAGCTAGGCCTTAAAACCTGGACTCCAGGGGTGCACTCAGCACTGGATCTTTAATCCTGTGCAATACAACATCCCCTAAACACATAAAGTGGAACACTTATTCAGCACCTAAAAGTACCCTAAATATAAACTGCATCACCCTCAAAACAATTAAATAAGCAGCAGCTCATGAACATGAATAAAATGTAAAGCATCAGCTTTCTCCACAAGGGTTGCCAGGACCATCATAAGCAACTAGAAGCTAGAATATCATCATCGCCCTACCAAATATATTGACATATCCTACTATTAATGTCCTCCAGGAAAAGAAAGGACGGAAATAAACCGGGTAAAATGACTGATTTTTTTACACAATCCGGCAAAATCCCAATGTCGGACAACTCAAACAACAATCCCAAGGCCCAGCAGAAAAACAAAGGCAGCAATCTTACAACAAACCACAAGTCTTTGGATATACAACAACCACCACATAACAAAGGGAAACAACTCAATTCCCCTTCTTCCAGCCCTGCGAAATCAAAGCAAAAAATGATGGACTCCCTCTTCGATTCACCCTCCACAAGCGAACTTAATTCATCCCTAGATGATACCAGAGAACTGCAAGACTCCATATCGAATTTCCCTACCTCAGACACCCCAGTGCTGGATACAACCTTAAAAGACATGCTAATGTCTCTGAGATCAACAATCCACACGGACATCATGTCCCTAGCACAGCAGTTTAAATCTGAAGTCGCGGAAGTCAACAATAGAGTTACACACATTGAGTCAAAAATGAGCTCTTTTGCAACTACATTTAACGAACTGGTCGACGCCCACAACGAAAGAGAAGACGAAATCTGGCAAATGAAAACTAAACTTGCAGACCTGGAGGACTGCTCAAGACGTAATAACGTCAAAATACGAGGAATCCCTGAACTGGTCAGACCTTCTGAACTAAACAAATTCTTCACAAACATACTCAAACAAGTACTGCCAGAGGCACCACTGGAAGATCTGATCATCGATCGTATTCATAGGCTCCCCAGACCCAAGCACATTCCTGAACATCTACCCAGAGACACAATTGCCAGAATTCATTTTTTCCACACAAAAGACCGCCTCATGAGAGCAATGAGAGACAAAGATAATCTCCCAGCAGAAGTACAAGAATTGTCCTTCTATAACGACCTTTCTGCTTTCACTCTACAACAAAGAAGGCAACTGGCAACAATTACAAAACCATTGAACAACCACCATATCACTTACAGGTGGCTCTACCCAGCCAAACTGTTGATAACCAAGGATGACTTTTCTCACGTGATATCTACAGTGAAAGAGGGGATGTCCCTACTATGAAAATGGAACATCATACCTCATCAAGAATCGGATAACAACCCTTCACCCGGTATGCATGCACACCATGATGGTGATATAGAGAACGCAATATTGTAATATTTTATATGCTTCAATGCGACTCGTTTCCAAGTTCTGGCAACCCCCGGAGTTTGCCAATTTGTACCTTGTTACCTTTCAACCCCCCTAAATCGAGCGGTCATCTGGCCGCACAGATTCTGAACTAGAATCGCCTATTTTTACTTCTGTGTTCCTTTTATTAACGTTCTTAACTTCCTTTTTTCTTTATTCTTCCAAGAAATTTAAAATATAATTTCTACAGTAACCTGTTTAAAGCACACTCCCAGCTTTAAATCATCTGCTCAACCTGCTGGACCTTCGCCAACAGACCCTCCAGAACAAATATTGGTCATCTCCCAATTTTCGACGGGAAATCTCACCTGAAGCACCACCAAATCAAAACACAGATACGCCCGAGAACATACCATTTCCTTTTAAAGAAAAGCAAACAAGATCAATATGTCGTTCCAGATTTCATCTATGAATGTTAAAGGCCTTAATAGTCCCTTTAAAAGACAAATGGCATGGAAAGAAGCTTGCAACCTTAAAAGCGACATCATCTGCTTTCAAGAGACACATTTCGACTCTCATGGCCCGCCCTTGTTTCACCATAAGAAATTCCCACACATCCTGACCGCAAATGGTCCCTCCAAAAAAAGGGGAGTAGCCATCGCATTTAAAGACTCAATCCACTTCTCCCTCTTGGACAAATTAGAAGACACCCAGGGAAGGTTCTTGATCGTCGTCTGCGAGGGGAACCAGGTCAAATACACCATAGTAAACGTGTATTTACCAAACGCAAGACAAATCTCGTACCTAAATAAAATTTGGAAAAAAGTAACCCGTATGAGACAAGGCCACACAATCATCTGTGGGGACTTTAATGCAATTCCAAACAGAGACCTGGACTTCTCTGGGATAGATCCACTCAAAAAACAGAGAACCACCTTGAAGTCATTCATATCCTCCTCATATCTATACGATATCTGGAGATGCCAACATACCACCGAAAAGGACTTTACATTTTTCTCCAATGCTCATCACACCTATTCAAGAATTGACCTATTTCTAGTGGACAAATTTCTGTTGCAAAAGATTACCAAATCTGCAATACACAATATCACGTGGTCTGACCACGCCCCAATATCTATAGTGGTGGGTGATCTTCGGGCCGAGACCAGGGCAAATAGGTGGCGGAATGACATATATGCATTCTCTCAACCTGAAAACAAAATTCAAATAACGAAAGCTCTGAAAGAATACTTCTCCATCAATGCCCCCTCGGTCGAGGATCCCTTCACCCTATGGAATGCACACAAAGTTTACATTAGAGGGCTACTTATCCAACTGTCATCTAAAATTAAAAAGCGTAGGGAGCAGCGGCTAAAGGATCTTCTATCATCTATCTCTAAATTAGAAAATATTGATAAATCCTCTACATCACAAACAACTAGAGATCAATTATATTCATTAAGACAGGAACTTAAATCCCTGCTGCTTTCCCAACACGAGAAAGCCATCAAAACGCTAAAGGCACAATCATATGGATATGGTAACAGGGCGGGAAAATACCTAGCAAACCATCTAAAAGACAAAATAATTAAGCAAAAGATTAGCCAAATTTACAATCCTAAAACGAACTCCAATGTATATAACCCAACAGACATTGCTAACACCTTCTGTGACTACTATGAATCCCTATACAATCTTCACCAAGACCGGGATACCCCTCAACCCACTGATAGGGCCATCTCTGAATTTTTACAGATGGTTTCCCTCCCTGTTATCGATCCGAAGGATTTATTAACCTTAAATCAACCATTTACAGAATTGGAAATATCATCCATAATTAAAAAGTTACCTAAAAACAAATCACCAGGACCCGATGGCTACTCATCCGAGTACTACCAACTTTTCAAAGATCTACTATCTCCACATTTGACGAAGATGTTCCAGGCCGCTGCTTCCTCCGCAAGTTTCCCACCAGAAATGCTAACAGCCACTATTGTCACCCTCCCCAAACCAGGGAAAGAACCCAATACCCCACAGAACTTTAGACCCATATCGTTACTAAATGTGGACGTAAAGATATATGCTAAACTTCTGGCAAATAGATTAGGCAAAATTTTACCACAACTGATCAACCCCGACCAAGTGGGTTTTGTCTCGGGAAGACAAGCCCCTGACGCAACAAGAAGAATGATAAATATTCTACATAAAATGGAAGACTCCGGAAGGCCTTCTCTGCTCCTTGCCTTGGACGCAGAGAAGGCCTTCGATAGGGTCCATTGGGGATATCTGAAGGAGGTTTTGACCAAATTTGGTTTACATGGCCAGGTCCTTTCCGCAATCCTAGCCCTCTACTCGTCCCCGTCAGCTTATGTGTTTACGGAAGTAATGTTCTCCCGCAACTTCAAAATATCCAATGGAACCAGACAGGGATGCCCCCTATCACCAATCATTTTTGCATTGGCCATGGAGCCTCTGGCAGAGAGGATTAGAACTAACCCAAACATAAAGGGCATATACTCACAAGGATACAACTATGTCATCTCACTGTTCGCTGACGATGTTATTCTCTCAATTACTGACCCAAACATCTCTCTGCCGGAGGTACATGAGACTTTGCAACAATTTAGTAACATAGCCTACTATAAAATCAACGCAACCAAATCCCATATATTAAGCTACGCGACTAATTCCAAAATCAAACTAGATCTGGCCCGAAGATTTCCTTATTGCTGGTCGGACAAACCTTTGCAGTACTTAGGTATTAAACTTACATTCCCAGTCAATAACCTATACAAAGAAAATTTCATACCTTTAATCTCAGAACTGCAAAGAGAAACGACCAAAATCAAATCCCATTTTCTCTCTTGGTCTGGCAGACTGGCCGCATATAAAATGTACCTACTGCCAAAACTTTTATACAAATTTAGAACACTCCAGATCCCATTGCCCTCCACCTTCTTCACTGCAATACAAAAAAATCTGTCCAATTTTATCTGGGCAGGAAAAAAAGCCAGATATCCCTCACGTATACAACGGAAACATAAAATAGCGGGCGGCCTAAACCTCCCGGATGTCAAAGAGTACTACTTAGCCACGATCCTAGATCAACTAAAGGTATGGTTTAATGATGTTACCTCTAAACCCTGGTACCAGCTGGAAAGGGCGTGGATGAAAGGCAAATCTCTACGCTCCTTCCTAATGTCAATTGCCCTCAATCCGCTCAATCAGAAACCAAAACCTCTTACAATAGCAGCAGCAATACAAGCTTGGACCCATCTTATAAACCAAAATGGACAGGAAGATCTAGTGGTTAAAATACCAATCCCCTTGGAAGTACTGGAGTGGTGCATCCCAGATTTAAACTTAGAGCAGTGGCAACGTAAAGGAGTGGAAAACCTACAAGATATACTAGACAAAGGCAAACCCCAAACCTTTTCAAAATTGGCTAGCAAATTTGACCTACCCGAATCTGAACTGTTTCCCTACTTGAGAGTATCCTCATTTATACGACCATTGGCCACGGGAAAATGTTTACTACCGGAATACATCTGGAAATTCTGGTCCTCGACTAACCCCATGGCCAAAGGAATCTCACTAATATACAATGCCCTTAACGCTAAAACACAATTTGAAAAGTCCTCCCCCTTATTAAAATGGGAAGAAGATATAGGTAAATCCTACTCAGACAAACAGTGGCTAGACGCAGCCAAACAGTTACCAATATTCCCGATGCACGAATTTCCGAGAACTTAACATAAAGTTAACACTAAGATGGCACTATACCCCTTATATAACGGCTAAATTCTCCAAATCCAACTCAAATCTTTGCTGGAGAGGATGCGGACAGGTGGGCACGCTAATCCACATGGTATGGTCGTGCAAACATATCCGTAGCTTCTGGGCCGAAACCTTTAAATTAATTTCCAAAATTACAGGAAATATAGTAAAACCAAACATAGAGCAAGCAATACTAGGGATCAATATGTCCAATATCCCCGTTAGTTTGAGACCAATCTCTATGAACATTATAATGGCAGCTCGCTCAATTATTATGCAAAAATGGAAATCGAACGATTCCCCAAGGGTCAGCGAAATCATTAGACTAATCAATAATATAACTCAAATGGAAAAAATTCTGGCATACAAAGAAGGGAAAGCAGATAAATACCACCTTAACTGGTCTTTGTGGAACTTGAAGGATTAACTTCATAACCAGTAAAACAATGAGTATCAAACAACAAGTGGGAGTAATATAATCAAATTTACTTTACATTCCTCTAATCTTCTCTATTTCTCTCTCCTTTTATTTTTCCTCATGTTTTCTTTTTTGGTTCCGAAGTTGGTTGCTTGTGTATAAGTTGCTGAACTATGTACATTGGTCCACTGGTGCTGTGTCTGACCTTTCGCCTCGGTTCCTCTGGGGGCTGGGGCGCGCCCGCATAGTCCCCCCTGCCCGCGGTGTGTTCGCCGTGGGGTGGGGGGGGCGGGGGTGCCCCGGCCTTCTGGGAGTTGCCGGCAGTGGATACGTCTACATTCACTAAATTTAGATCTTTAAAGTCTATTATACTGTTTATAGAACAACAGGCAGCCCTACCGGTTAGTAATGTATACAATACATACTCAAGTTATGATTTTGTGTTCTGATGTATACAGTCCCTGAAAAAAAACCTAAACAAAACTCAAACTGAATAGGATTGGGTGGTGCTGCCCGCTCCCCTGCCACAGCTTGATCCCGAACGGGGTGGCCGGGGGGCGGGGCAGCGCCCACTGAAACTCAACCTACGTAATCAAGACTTAACCTACGCACTCAAGGCCCTCAGGATATCTCTTACTGTACCTAATGTTTATAGTCTACAGCCTAGTTCTGTATACATGGAACCATTTACATTATGTTCAATGTTACGTCAAATATGCATAAATGTTCTGTTCTGCACATCCTATGTTACTTGTGCCAAAAACCAACTCAATAAAAATCATTGAAACAAAATAACTCAACACAGCCATTAATGTCTAAACCGTTCGCAAAAAAAGTGAGTGGCGTGCTCACTTTTGTGAGATACTGTATGTGGGGGGCAGGGTGTGATTGTCTCAAGGGAGAGTACATCGTATAGCATGTAGTAATAAACAGGGAAAGGATGTCCTCTTCAGGGGGAATGTTGCATAGAAGGATATCCCAAAAGGTAGTTGTGTGAAAAGCAACTCAAAGTGGGGATGGAGAAAATTAGTAAGTTTTGAGGCACCAATAGGAGACGGGCACAGTAGGCCGCATAGATATTATGTATGATGGGTGTATAAGTGTATATATGAGGATAGATATCGGTGGACCATATCCATTAACCATTTGACCACTGGGCACTTAAACCGCCTTCCTAACCAGACCAATTTTCAGCTTTCAGTGCTCTCACATTTTGAATGACAATTACTCAGTCATACTAAACTGTACCCATATGAAATTTTTGTCCTTTTTTTCACACAAATAGAGCTTTCTTTTGGGGGTATTTAATCACTGCTGTTTTTTTTTATTTTTTTTTGCACTATAAATTTAAAAATTCCACAAATTTTGTAAAAAAATTGCATTTTTCTTCCTTTCTGATATAACATTTTGCAAATTGGTAATTTTTCTTAATAAATTTTGGATGAAATTTATACTGCTACAAATCTTTGGTTAAAAAAAACCCCACATTAATGGATATTATTTGGTCTTTGTGAAAGTTATAGAGTGTACAACCTATGGTGCCATTCACTGAATATTGATCACACCTGATGTACTGACGGCTTAATTTCTTGAGACCCTAACAAGCCAGGAAAGTACAAATGCCCCCCAAATGACCCCTTTTTGGAAAGTAGCTATTCCAAAGTTTTTAGTAAGAGGCATGGTGAGTTTTTTGAAGTTGTAATTTTTCCCCACAGTTCTTTTTAAAATTAAGATTTTTTTTTCACAAAATTGTCATATTAACAGGTTATTTCTCACACACAGAATATGCATACTACAAATTACACCCCCAAAACACACATTCTACTACTCCTGAGTATGGCGATACCCCATGTGTGAGACTTTTACACAGCCTGGCCATATACAGAGGCCCAACATGCAGGGAGCACCGTCAGGTGTTCTAGGGGCATAAATTACCCATCTCATTTCCTGACTACCTCTTGCACTTTTGAAGGTCCTGGAGCACCAGGACAATGGAAGCGCCCAAAAAATTAGCCCATTTTGGAAAGTAAACACCCCAACGTATATTCTATGAGGCATAATGAGTCTTTTGATCGTGTCATTTTTTCCACTAGATTTTGGAAAATAGGGAAAGAAAATGAAATCGCATTTTTTTTTTTTACGCAAAGTTGTCCATTGATACAATATTTCTAACACGTAGCATGTACCTAGCAAAAATTACACCCCAGAATATATTCTGCTACTCGTTCCGAGTATGGCGATACCACGTGTGAGACTTTTACACAGCATGGCCACATAGAGAGGTCCAACACGCAGGAAGCACCGTCAGGTGTTCTAGGGGCATACATTTCAAATCTAATTTGACTACCTATTACACTATTGTGAGGCACTATAGTGGCACTGATGGGCAGTGTAGTGGCACTGATGGTCAATGTAGTGGCATGGATGTGTCACGGATGGGGATGATTGAGCACAGACAGGGATGGCTGAGCATGGGCGGGGATGGCTGAGCATGGGCGGGGATGGCTGAGCATGGGCAGGGATGGCTGAGCACGGACGGGGATGGCTGAGCATGGCTGTTCGATGAGTATGGCTGGAGGGATTAGGATGGCTGAATGGATGAGGATGGCTGGATGGATAAGGGATGAGGATGATGATGGATGGCTGGGTGAGTGGCACATAATGGGCACACAGCAGTGCTGTGGGCACTGCAGATCCTGCCCACAGCGCTGCTGCATCAGATCGCTCCCCTCTCCCCCCGCACTGTACCCATCAATACGTAGGGGGGGGGACACAAGCCGGATATCTGCCGGCTTGTTTACATGTGATCGATCCGTCATTTGACTGAGTGGATCACGTGGTAAAGGGCCGCTGCGGTCACAGATACTCCTGGGTGCGCAATTCTGGGAGGACGTTATAGTACGCCCTCCCAGAGTAATGAGTCCAACTTGCGGCCGTGTTTCTACATGACACAGTCAGCAAGTGGTTAAGGAAGTCCTTTGGTGGATATAGGTTAATATAGGGATATCTCCAAAGTCGCAATAGTTCCGCACAGGGATTGTGTTGACAAGTGAAGAACGAAGTGTCCGTTCACAGGACAACGCACAGTGGGGTGTTGGGTTACCAATGGAACCTAATGGGGAGCAAATATAGAGTACTCACGATACAGGAGAGCACAGTCTGCGACCACTGATCCAGCCATGTGGATGCCAATTCCTTATCTTTGAAGAATTGAACTTGGCCCTCCACTCTCAGCCTGGAAGGAAAGAGCACGGCATACTTTAGATGATGAATTTGAAGGCGTGGCTTAACATCCATGAAGAGGGAGATTTGGTGCTGAACCTCCACTGAAAAGTCAGGGAGGGCTGCCACAAAGGTGTTTTGGAATGGGACGTTGCGCTTCTCTCTTGGCTGCCGCAGAACAGCATCTCCATCTCTGAAGTTGAGCATCTTGGCAATGAAAGTGTGCGGCAGCGCTCCCTTAGGCTGTCAGCGTGCAGGCATTTGGTGGGCTCTTTCCACCACTAAAGTGGCAGAGCACACCACCCGGCCATACATTGATTAGTAAGTTTTCTAGAAACGTGGCAGGATCGGCCCCCTCCAGGAGCCCCACAAATTGGAGGTTGTGACAACGAAGGCGATTCTCCATGTCGTCTTAATTTTGAGCAAGTTGCTAAAGTTGGCGCTGTATTTGCTCATGGCTGAAGCTCAAACACACTTGTTCCCCCACAATTTGTCCATTTTGTTCATATTAGATGATCTCCTAATTGCTCTATAATAGCTAGCATCTAACTGCCGTGGTCCTTTTGAGAACAAAGCTTTATTTATTTATTTATAGATACTAACTTTAAAGTCATAAATTATGATGACCTTGATACCTGTGGACTTTATTATACTGTTCACACACCCCATGTTGTAAACCACGAGGCTTAAAGAGGAAGTAAGCCCAGATTGGGTTTACTTTCCTCTACATTCCTCTGTAAAGTAGAATCATAATGGGCTACTATGCATCGCATTGTAGCCCATTATGTGCCACTTACCTGCAAACAAAGCCTGCGACGTCCAGCAATGTCCCCGCTCCAGGCCACATTCCACATTCAGCCCCTCTTCCTTCCGGGGCCGCGACTCCGGCGCTGTGACTGGCCGGAGTCATGTGACGTCACTCCCGCGCATGCGCGCGGGAGCCGCCATTCACGGCACGGTCGCAGTGGAGGAACGGCACGGAGGCCGTTTCTTCACAGCACATGTGCCGACATGACGTCGGCACAGCTACAACACTACATATCTCCTGAACCGTACAGGTTTAGGAGATATGCAGGGCACCTACAGGTAAGCCTTATCATAGGCTTACCTGTAGGTTAAAGTGGTTGTCACAAGTTGACAACCACTTTAAGGGTGCATGCATTTTGACACATTTGCCTATTTTACATTGTGTTTTTAATTTGCTGTGCTTCCTTTGCTTATTATTTTGAGTAACTGAAATTTTTAATCTAATAAGAACAAATAACTTGTGGGACATATGTACCATTGGTTGAGAAACTGAGCTCTAGAGTTTCCATGAATAAAATGCTGCTGCTGTTGACACTAGAGGAATAGAAAACACCCCATATTTCTTATTAATCTTCCATATCAACTTATTAAAAAAATATAGAGGGTCTCAAGTGTTGGCACCCCTAATGTCTGACTACACAATACATTTTTTTTTGGGACTTTTCTGTTATTAATTACCCGTATATACTTGAGTATAAGCCGTCCCGAATATAAGCCGAGGCACCAAATTTTACCACAAAAAACTGGGAAAACTTATTGACTCGAGTAGAAGCCTAGGGTGAGAAATGCAATAGCTACTGGTAAGTTTCAAAAACAGAAAAGGCTTCATCCTGACAGATACCCTGCAGGAGAGGGGAGGATGGACCCTGTAGATCTGTGGGGACAAGGTGAGAGGCCATGAAAGAGCACGGGGCCAGGAAAAAGTAGATGGGGACTGGAGAGCACACAGGGGGCAGCAGAAAGCACACACACACACAAATACACAAACCTATAAACACAGACACACATATACACACACCTACATGAACAAACATATAAACACAAACACATACAGTATATTTGCACACACATACACACACACACACACACACACACACACACACACACACACATATACATGTAGAATTACAGACAGCCTTTTAAAAAATGGCATTACCTTCTTCTCTTCCTGCTGGGTACTGCACTGTAGGGGGAGACGATGAGCACAGCACACACTGCTTTCAGTTTCATTACAGTTACTCGAGTATAAGCCGAGGGGGGGCTTTATCAGCATAAAAAATGTGCTGAAAAACTTGGCTTATACTTGAGTATATATGGTATTCAGATGGAATTAGGAAGTCATTATTTTAGACAAACAGCTGCTCATTTAGGGTCCTTTCACACACACGGACCGTTCATCAGTTTATCAGTTTATCAGTTCATCAGTTCATCCGTTATTCATCTGTTTTTTTTCATCCATTTTTTCATCTGTGGTCATCAGTTTTTCATCAGTTTTTTTTTACATCCACTACCAATGCAAAAACGGATGAAAAACTGACCGTTCGTCAGTTTACATCCGTTTTTGGTCCGATCCGTTTTTTCAACGGATGAAAAATAGGACTTTCATCCGTTCAAAAAAACGGATGCTGACGGAAGCGGATGAAAACGCATGCAAATGAATGATCATCAGTTGTCATCCGTTTTTCCATAGAGTTGCATTGATGTCCGTTTTTCATCCGTCAACGGATGGATGAAAAACGGACAAACGGTCCGTATGTGTGAAAGGGGCCTAAGAATGCTATATTTTGGGACCTTGCAATTAATGGGAAAGATGGATTCAAAGTTTTACGTTTCTTCTTTTTTTTTTTTTTTTTTGTACTTTGGCATTAGAGGCAGGTAATCAGAGAAAAAAGGGTCATAAAAGGTCACTTTTGCACTTTTAACACAGGGTGCAAGCTTGTGTGGGTATTTTAAAATAACTCAGAAAATATAACAAAATATGTAAAAACAAATTGAAAGGAAATACATTTTGTTTGTGTTGATTTTTTTCACATTTATGAAGTGATTTTTTTTTTTTTTTTTTACATTTTTAAACAACCATTCATAGTATTTAGCTGTATGCTGTAAATGAGGGGAGCAGTGAGTCACCATTGTCTTCATTTTACCTGCTGACTTTGATATGAATGGCTTTGTTTACCTTCAAACCCATTCATACTTTATGAATGGGTTGAAAATAAACACAGCCAATCATACTAGTAATCACTTGCTAGAGGCTGGTGCTTGTATATTTATACAGGAGAACTGTCAGTGCCCCTGCAATAGACCAAGATTCAGCTGTCTTTTTGACAGGTGAGTCAGGAAAATCCCATACTATAATTAGATCTGTTCTGGCCAGAACCTGATAATGCATAGTAACAGGATCTGAGAACAGCAGGCTAGGTTTTGAGCACCAGGGCTCTAGCGTCTGTATACATAAAATGATGCTTTTATTGCTTGTAGTTCAGAGGAAAAGAAACACATGATAGTCTCTTTAGACTGTTTTATAGTTGGGTATTTAACCACTTCCCGACCGCCGTATGCAGAATGACGGCCGGGAAGTGGCTCAGTTATCCTGACTGGACGTCATATGACGTCCTCAGGATAACAAGCCGTCGTGCGCCCAAGGGGGCGCGCATCGCGGCAATCAGTGGTGTGGGAGGTCAGTCTGACCCCCCGCAATACCGATCTCCGTAAAGTGCTTCCATCCCGAAGCACTTTACCATTTGACAAGCCGTGACCAATCACGGCTGGTCACAGTGTAACACAGGAAAGCCGTTTATCGGAGGAGTGGAGAGCCGATCGGCTGCATCCCTGACAGGGAGGGTTTGTGCTGATGATTTATCAGCACAGCCCCCCCTCGGATCACCACACTAGACCACCAGGGAGCCTGCCCAGGGACCACTAGCAATGTCACCACCCAGGACCACCAGGGAGCCGACCAGGGACCACCAGGGAGCCGATCTGGACCACCAGGGAGACCACCCTAGACCACCAGGTAAGGGGCATCGTGCCCAATATTAATGGCACTTAGTGCCACCTTCAGATGCCACCCTAGACCACCAGGGAATGGGCCCCTTTCTGTACATATGCCCACCAGTGCCCCTATCAGTGTGTACCAATGCCCCTATCAGTGCATACCAGTGCCACATATCAGTGCCCACCAGTGCCACCTACTAGTGCCCACCTATCAGTGCCAGCCACCTATCAGTGCCGCCTATGAGTGCCAATCAGTGCCGTCTATGAGTGCCCATCAGTGCCGCTTATCAGTGTCCGTCAGTGCCGCTTATCAGTGTCCGTCAGTGCTGCATATCAGTGCCCGTCAGTGCTGCTTATCAGTGCCGCCTAGCAGTGCTCATCATTGCTGCAAATAAGTGCAACATCATCAGTGCCACCTCATCAGTGCCAATCAGTACTGCCAGATCAGTGCCAGTCAGTGTAGTCTCATCAGTGACCATCAGTGATTGAGAAAATTTACTTATTTACAAAGTTTTGTGACAGAAATAGAGAATTTTTTTTGTTTATAGCGCAAAAAATAAAAACCGCAGAGGTGATCAAATACCACCAAAAGAAAGCTCTATTTGTGGGAACAAAATGATAAAAATTTTGTTTGGGTACAGCGTCGCACGACCGCGCAATTCTCATTCAAAACGCAACAGCACTGAAAGCTGAAAATTGGTCTGGTAGTAAAGTGTTCTAAGTGCATAGTATTGAAGTGGTTAAACACATTGACAATGCTCTGTGTAAACTATTGCTAAGATAAAACAATCGATCTGTTCACCTCCCAGTCCAAGCCAATTCTCAGCTTTCAATGATCTCACACATTTGAATGACAATTTCGCGGGCATAAAACAGTGCACCCAAATTACATTTTTATTATTTTTGAGACAGAGCTTTCTTTTGGTTTTATTTCATCACCACTGGGTTTTTATTTTTTGCTATGTAAATGAAAAAATACAGAAAATTTTGAAAAGAAAACACTTTTCCCTTCCTTTTTGTTATAAAAGTAAACAATCTTCATAAAATGAGGCTACATTTTTTTTGTAAAATAAACCAAAACAGTGTATATTATTTAGTCTGTGTGACAGTTTGAGTCTACAAACTAGGATATATATACTTTAAAATTCATCAGTCCTGATGTTCTGACTGCCTATCTAATTTATTGAGACCCTTTTTTGGAAAGTAGAGAGTCTAATGTATTTAGGAGGCATTGTGCATTTTTGGAAGTTGTAATTTTTGTCATTTTTTTGGAAAATTAAGAAATTAAAAAAGTGTTTTTTTTTCACAAAGTTGTCATTTTAACAAGCAATTTCTCACACGGCATAGGCATACTTGCAGTTGATAAAATAAAAATGTGCAGCACTAATTAATAAAAGAAATTCCCATAGAGCAGGGAGCAACCCACATCAGATACATAAATTATACATAAATAATAAAAATGTGAAAATAGACAATCAATCTGTCAAAAGCATAGTAATGAAGTGCACAGTGCAAAATGTGTCCTATATTAATTTAAAGTCCATCAGGAAATTTCAGAGTCCATTAGGTGAAAAAATGAATTCATGCGTCCAATAAAGTGCCAGAAATAGTGAGGGATTATCCTTGGTGAATCACCACAGTGAATTTTCCACCACCTCAGGACAAATAAAATATTCTTACCGAAATCAAGAGTTAAAACAGCGTATAGAACCGGCCACAAACGGTGCTCCCGGTGATGACATCAGTAGAATTACTTGCCCAGCAGTCCTTGGTTTTAAAGTATCATCAGAAGTCCTCCCTCATAGGAAAAATAAAGACCTCCACATAGTGTAATGCTGTATAACTACTGGATTTATTTAAAAACATATTGCGCTTACATAAAAGTCAAACGGGCATAGCAACATGGAATTCTAAGTGTTAAAAGAAGGCGCAATGGAATGGAGTAAGCTCTCTGTCACCCGACACGTTTTGTCTAAACAGACTTCAACTGGGGTCTGAGCAATAATCTCCCCCATTGCGCTATATATAGTATGTCTAATGTACACACCTGCACCAAGAATGGCTAACACTCGTGTTGGGGGCGGCGTGCGTTCCACAGTAGCACCACCCCTATCGGAAGTGGCGCTGGTAACATCTGTCCACGTCAGGATGCTGCGTACCAAATCAGCGTCCGACCTAGGAATGGAAACAGGGCTGTCGCGGAAGTGCATCACTCCCATCAACAGGAAGCGGCCTCACCTCCGGGACCAACCAAGGTAAACCATGCACTCCAAACCTCCATATGGAGGTAACCATAATATAACCAAGCCAGATTAGAGTGTCAATCATACTGCCAACAAGGGGGGACACCCTGCATATCACAAGAAGACAATTTCACATTATATGAATGATACTAAAACCTGCAATTAATCGGATCCACATACAATATAATCATTTTGCCGTCAGAGGGTGAGAACCCTACCAACGGCTACCATGCCACAAGGATTATAACAAAATACCTCATTAATAATTCATAGAAAGTAAAAAATAATAAATAAAAATATATTAAAGACAGAGTCCTAATAATTTATTCACATCACAAACCCCTGTCGGCAGCTGCCATACCACAAAATCACCTCACTCATAATTCATGATAATAAACAAAAACTAAGCCCTATTAATGAATGCATTCACGTCCCATTCAATATTGATACCGTGTGGCCAGTAAGATTTCATCTCGAAAATCCAAAAAGTTTTGAGGTGGGACACCCCTCTGGTGGAGGCCCCGCCCCTGCAGGGTGTCACGTATTTGTCTATAATGGTATAACTCGTACCCATCGGATCACTGTTATGGTATTTTAGGTAATGTTGCGGAACAGTATAATTGGTGGCCCCGTTCAGAATTGTAGTAATATGTTCATTCACACTAACTGAAAAAGGGTGGATAGTCCTTCCAATGTATTGTTTTTTGCATGGACACGTGATAAGGTGGAGTATATTTCTGGTAGAGCAAGTGGCAAAATGTTTAATGGTGTAAGACTGACCAGTCACTGTAGATGAAAAGGTATTAGTCCTATGTCTACCACATATATTAAATTGGCACACCCTGCATTTTTTGCATGGGTAATACCCTTTAAGATCTCGAAAAGAACTTTAGTCTAGTGGGAGGGTCAACAACATTGGGGGCTATAATACCAGGAACCGATGCAGTTGCACCCCAAAACACATTCTGCTATGCCTCTAGTATAGGGATACCAGATGTGTGAGACTTTTTCACAGCCTAGATGCATAGAAAGGTACAAAATCCAAGGAGCGCCATCAGGCATTCCAGGGGCATAAATGACACATAAATGCCGCATCTAATTTTCTGACTGCTAATCACATTTGCGGAGGTCCTGGAGCACCAGGACGTACCCCAAAAATGGCCCCAGTTTGGAAAGCAAACACTCAAAGGTATTTTCTGAAAGACATAATGAGTCTTAATTTTTTTTTTGCCACTAGTTTTTGAAAAATGTAGGAAAGAAAACGAAAATCAATTTTTTTACACAAATTTGTCAGTTAATAAGATATTTCTTACACATAGCATGGGCATATATAGAATTACACCCCAAAATACATTCTGCTACTCCTCCCTAGTATGGGGATATCACATATGTGAGACTTTTCACAGCCTGGCCACACAGAGGGGCCCGACATCTGAGAAACACCTTAACAACTTCGTCTAAGCCAATTCTTACATTCCTCTCCTACATGTATCAAGCATACTTTTTCGCTAGAAAACTACTTAGACCCCCCAAACATTAAAAAAATGTAAGCAGAGGCCCTAGAGAATAAAATAGTTGGTGTTGCATATTTTTATGTCAGATTGTATTTGCGCAGCGGTTTTTCAAACACATTTTTAAAAAAAAAAAATACACTTTAATAAATTTTAATGCACAAAAACACAATTTTTTTGTAAAATATAAAATATGATGTATGTTATGCTGAATAAATAGATACCACACATGTCATGCTTTAAAATTGTGTCCGCCCTTGGAATGGTCCCAGACTTTCGGTACCTAACAATCCTAATAGGTGACACTTTGAAAGCCTTTACAAGTTGCCAGTTTAGGGTTACACAGGAGGTTTGGAGCTAGAATTATTGCTCTCATTCTGATGTTTGTGGCAATACCTCACATATGTGATGCGATCGCTACATACATGTTTGAGACCAGCGCACGGTTTTGCATTTTTGCGCGAGCACGGGTGGATGGTGCACTTGAAATTTTTTTTTTTAACTTTATTTTATTTAAAAAAATAAACATTTTTACACTGTCAATTGATTTTTTTAATTAACTTTATTGCTATCACAAGGGATTAACAACATCCCCTGTGACAGCATGGGCCGTGACAGGTCTTTTTTTATGGAGAGATCTGGGGTCTATTAGACTCCAGACATCTCCTCTGGCCTACAATGCAGCTGATCAGACACAGATTGGTCTGATTGGCTCCTTCCCTGGCTGGTAACGGCCAGGTAAACAAAGAACCAAAACCGGAAGTGACACAATCCTTGTCGCTTCCGGTTTCTGACATCACACAGTGGGAGGAACATCATAAGTTCCCCTCACTGTGTGCCTGGAGCCAGATGCTGCCTGTCGTTTCCTTACCGGGTTCTCCGATCGCTCAGGAAAGCCCAGTAAAGGTGACGGCGGAAAGAGGGGCCCCTTACATTGCCTGTAAAAGAAATCCAGGTGACTCTTTAGCCACATGGTTTACTTTTAACGGCATCAGAATTGCCGGTATGTCGCAGGACAGGAAACTATTTAAGGTGTAGTAGGGGCTGACTATCACATTTTTGGAGAACCAGAACAGTGGAAACAATTGGGAACACTGGTACTGATATAGCAGTGATCAGGACACTGGTATAGTGTGAACAGGACACTGGTTTGGGATATTTCAGTGTTCAGGACACTGGTATGGGGGTGATCAGGATACTGGTATGGGATATGCCGTTAAGGATGCTGGTATAGGGTATGGCAGTGATCAGGATGCTGGTATGGATTTTGGCAGTGATCATGACACTGGTATGGTGAATGGCGTTGATCAGGATGAGTGGTATGAGTAATGGCGGTAATCAGGGTGCTGGTATGGCATATGGCAGTGATCAGGGCACTGGTAACGTGTATGGTGGTGATCAGGATGCTGGTATGTGTTATGGCAATGATCAGGAATGGGGTATGTCGGTGATCAGGACACTGGTATGGCGAATGGCGGTGATCAGGATGCTGTGAGGGGTATAGCGGTGATCAAAAAATTTATATGAGGTATGGTGGTGATCAGGACATTGGTATGAGGAATGGCAATGGTAATCAGGGTACTGGTATGGCATTTGGCCATGATCAAGGCACTGGTATGGCGTATGATGGTGATCAGGATGCTGGTATAGGTTATACAAGGATCAAGAATCTGGTATGGCGGTGATCAGGAATCTGGTATGGGGTATGGCACTGATCAGGAATCTGGTAAGGCTTATAGTGGTGATCAGAATGTTAGTATGAAGTATAGTGGTTATTAGGACATTGGTATGAGAAATGGCTGTAATCAGGGTGCTGGTATGGCATATAGCAGTGGTCAGAGCACTGGTATGGTGTATGGTGGTGACCAGGATGCTGGTATGTGCTATGGCAATGATCAGGAATCTGGTATGGGGTATGGCGCTGACCAGGAATCTGGTTTGGGGTATGGCGGTGATCAGGACACTGGTATGGGGGTGATCAGGTTGCTGGTATGGGGTATAGTGGTGATCAGAAAATTGATGTGAGGTATGGTGGTGATCAGGACATTGGTATGAAGAATTGCAGTGGTAATCAGGGTGCTGGTATGGCATATGGCAGTGATCAGGGTGCTGGTATGGCATATGGCAGTGATCAGTGCACTGGTATGGCATATGGTGGTGATCAGGATGCTGGTATGGGTTATGCAATGATCAGGAATCCGGTATGGCGGTGATCAGGAATCTGGTATGGGGTATGGTGGTGATCAGAACGTTTGTATGAGATATGGTGATGATCAGGACATTGATATGAAAAATGGCAGTAATCAGGGTGCTGGTATGGCATATGGCAGTGATCAGGGCACTGGTATGGTGTATTGTGGTGATCAGGATGCTGGTGTGAGGTATGGTGGTGAATAGGGCTCTGGTATGATGAATGGCTGTGATCATGGTGCTGGTATGGCGTATTGTGGTGATCAGGATGCTGATATGAGGTAAGGCCATGATCAGGGCTCTGGTATGGCAAATGTCAGTGATTTTGGCACTGATATGACATATGGCGGTGATCAGGACACTGGTATGGGGTATTGCAGTGATCAGGACTCTTATATGGCAGTGATCAGAACGTTGGCAAGGTGTATGGCGTGAGCACTGGTGACTTTGGGACAGGTGACGGGCAGGCTGCACACTTTCTTATACTGGGGCAGTGATCAGGGACACTGGGGTAGGCTGGCACTGCAGTCTGTGAGTGTACCTACAGCCTGACAGGTGGCAATATGGCTACCTAGGGGTGTTCTGTACACAGATGGTGTACAGAACACCGCCCAGAAATGTAATTTCCTGCTTGTGTAATTGGCTTACTGATCTGCACTAAGATGCAGATCAGATTTTGAGCATCCCCTGCAACAAAAATAGTGATTTACTCTCAAAGGAAAACCACGTCTAAAGAAATGCAGAACCTGCAACTCTCCTTAATTAGAGCCCTACAGGTGCAGCAGCTGATTGATAATTATAAAACCACTCCATAGAGATTCGTGGACACGCAAGCAAACAGCTCTTTCTAAAGAATAACAAAAGGTAGGAATCTGCAACAAAGTTTGTTATAACCTCTGCAATGTAAATACAGTTGTGCTCATAAGTTTACATACCCTGGCAGAATGTATGATTTCTTGGCCATTTTTCAGAGAATGTGAATGAGAACACAAAATCATTTCTGTCACACATGGTTAGTGTTTGGCTGAAGCCATTTATTATCAATCAACTACCTTTTCCTGTAGATCCTTTGACAATTCTTTTGCTTTCCCCATGACTCAGAATCCAGAAACGTCAGTGTAGCACTTGATGAAAGATGCAAAGGTCGTTCAGAAATCCAGAAACGCATTGACCTTTTATACACACACACTAATTACAAGCAAACAGATCACAGGTGAGGATGGTTACCTTTTAATAGCAATTCAAACCTCTTTGTGTCAACTTGTGTGCATGTTATCAGGCCAAAATCACAAGGGTATGTAAACTTTTGATCAGGGTCATTTGAGTAGTTTCTGTTGTCATGATTTAAAATGAGTAAACACATTTGATTGATAATAAATGGCTTCAGCCAAACACTAACCATGAGTGAAAGAAATGTTTTTGTGTTCTCATTCATATTCTCTGAAAAATGGCCAAGAAATCATAAATTCTGCCAGGGTGTGTAAACTTATGAGCACAACTGTATGTACATTGCAGAGATTATAACAAACTTTGTTGCAGATCCCTACCTTTTGTTATTCTGAAGAAAAAGCTGCTTGCTTGTGTGTCCATAAATCTGTATGGAGTGGTTTTATAATTATCAGTCAGCTGCAGTACCTGCAGGGCTATAATTGAGGAGAGTTGCAAGTTCTGCATTCCTTTAGACGTGATTTTCCTTTGAGAATAAATCACCATTTTTGTTGCAGGGATGCTCAAAATCTGATTTGCATCTTAGTGCAGACTTCTGGGAAAAATGGTAAGCCAATCACACAAGCAGTAATGTTTTTTTTTTTTTTTCTCAACAAAAGTGCAGTTAATCTTTAACCCTTTTG
Organism: Glandirana rugosa; assembly: GCA_018402905.1. Classification (NCBI taxonomy): domain Eukaryota; kingdom Metazoa; phylum Chordata; class Amphibia; order Anura; family Ranidae; genus Glandirana; species Glandirana rugosa. The sequence continues at coordinate 119,984 of BLSH010041018.1, read as the reverse complement.
GTGCCAGGTTGATACGTCATACAGACCTGACAGTGGGGGATTTCACACACAATCCGGTGGCTGCAGCCACCGGGATTTTGTATAAAACTGACCGGCAGACTCCTGCCTGTTAGGTGGAAGTATTCGGGCGGCTGCGCTGCCCTCTAAAAAATGTTGCTGCCCCCCCACATATACGCACGTACAAACAAAGATGCGACGGGGCGCCTACTCCTGAAATCGTTGATTGCGATACATGTTACATATTGCCGGGCATGCCGGAGAGCAATAGTTCAAGTATAAGACCCCCACTGTAAACCCTAAACTGATGACCTACAGGGGTTTTTTGAAGCATTGCCTATAGAAAATATAGGGTACTGAAGAGTGTCGCTATTTCACGGGCCCAAACAAATTTAAGCTTTGATATGTTGGGTATCTATTTAGACTCGTGCAAACTCGTCTTTTATATGTTACCAAAAATGTGGGTAGTTTATTGCCTTTGTTTGCCCTAAAATTCATTATAGTGTGTTTTTTTTACTGAAATTTTGTTTCCTAGACCTTTGCGGTAATATCAAGTGACACAAAAAATTGGATCTACTACTATTTTATTCACTAGGGTGTCTGCTTTCAGAACATATACAGTAAAACCTTGGATTGCAAGCATAATTCGTTCCGGAAACATGCTTGTTAACCATGGCACTTGTATATCATAGCGAATTTCCCCATAAGAAATAATGGAAACTCAGATGATTCGTTCCACAACCATTTATTCATAAGTCCTTCAGTTTATAGTCCCATATAAAAACGTTATAGCAATGTGATAGATTGTGTAACCATAAAATGTCCATCCATAAATGGCAGCCTCTACAAGGGGATTAGAAGCAAAATCCAGCAGGAGCTACAGAGTATAAAAGAGAAGAGAGGCGCCTCTAAGTGTAGCAGTATGGTTATATTTAATGAATGTACACCATTTAGCTATTCACATGGTTGATGATTAAAAGAGGCACATCTAAGTATGCAGGCAGACTGTCCTTTGCACCGCCGGCTCTCACCGCTGTCTGCAATTGTGACCGGGAAGCAGGGGCGTTGCTAGGTGGGGAAAAGAGTTGGGCCTTCAGCCTGAAGATAAATTTGATAACCCCTCCCACATTTCAAATGAAATCCTGCCCAAGCTCCACCCAATGCCTGCCCAAGCTCCGCCCAATGACCCACCCCCACCTTCCAATGATTTGAAGATAAAAAAAGTATAATTATAAGCAGCTTTGGCTGCAATACTCACATCCTTTCTTCAAGTGCTCCCCACAAATTCACATTGTCTTCTGGGGTAAAGAGCCCACTCCCAGCCTGCTGCAGAGAATGGCACCATGTGCCACCATGTCATTTGGGTAGGGAGCAGTCAGATGAAGGGCTAATGGGGTGTTCCCTGGATCCATACCTTCTCTTCTAGCCTAGGAACTTCCTAGGCTAGAAGAGAAGGTATGGATCCAGAGGCACCCCCATTAGCCCTCCCCATCCACCTCCATGATTCTGGGGAAAATCAGTACTTTATCCTTCCTTAGAAAGTACTGATTTTCCCCAGAATCATGGAGGAGGATGGGGTGGGCTAATAAGTGTGCCCACTGAATCCATATACCTTCTCTTCTAGCCTAAGAAGGATAAAGTACTGATTTTCCCCAGAATCATGGAGGTGGACTAGTGTCCTGGCACCCACCCGCCGCAGCCTGCTCTGGCGTTCCCGCTCCTCATGCCCTGCTGACTGGACCCCTGGGCTGTCTGGGGGTGGGGGGGCTGACCGGGCAGAGGTTGCTGTTGTAACCTACCTACTACTGGGCTTCCTGCAGTGCTGACTGTGTCTGTCCCGGCCTTGCCCAAATTGCCTGGCTGTGGTTGCTTCAGTCAGTGAGTCCTAAACAGCATTTATATAACAGTAGACCAAATCTGTCTAAAAGTGAAGAGGAGAGGTCAATAATATTTCTATCAATGGACATACCTTTTGTAACCTGAAATGGGAATCCAATGTAGTAAGAGCAACCGGCAGCCTCTTAATGGTTTAATACTGACTTTTTTTATAAGCCTCCTACCGCTTAATGCAAGACAGCTGAACAGGACAACCCCCTAGTTGGAAGCCCGGAAAAGCCGTCAGGATAGTCCGGCCTGAGCAATGTATTGCAGAGGGCCGGAAGCCGCGCATGGCATGCGTTCCACGCCAACACACTTCCCCCATCACATGCCTGACAAATGAGGCGTCACTGCCGGAAGATGTATGTCATTTCCGGGTGACGTCAAACACATCAGAGCGCTTGCATCAAAAGAGATGCTGTGATCCCGACACGGGTGTCCCCCGACAAAACCAGGAGGAGCACCCCCTCTGGTGGCAAAACAAAGCAGCGCATCCACAGCCATCAGAGTGTACTCAATGGAATGCGGGCACCGCAAGGCCATCAACCAAGGACAGGGAGCGCCCCCCCAGTGTGGTCATGTGGGGGCTACCAGTGCTAGGACGGGAGGGATGCAGGATGGACCAGGGTGAAAGAGTCTGGGCCTTTACTGTATGTAGAAGGCCGTCACTGCGGAGTAAACAGTCCGTACACTACCCCCTTCACACAACCGCACCTTGCGTACGGTACGCGCCGAAGGCCGGGAGACGTTATGTAACGAGTCCGGCCTGATAGGACTGCC
>BLSH010041018.1:104529-117319 GCA_018402905.1 Glandirana rugosa | reverse complement strand
TATAGATCCACCTGGACTCCTGATGGAGCACAAATTTGTTCCAGTTTCCACCCCTGGAGCTACAGGGGATATGTTCCAACACAAAAAAAGTTACGTGCAGAACACAACAGTTGTTCTTTAGCAAGGCAGTGGTCGTCTTGGAGGTGTGTTTGGTGTTGTTATCATGTTGGAATACTGCCCTGCAGCCCAGTCTCTGAAGGGAGGGGATCATGCTCTGCTTCTGTATGTCACAGTACCTGTTGGCATTCATGGTTCCCTAAATGAACTGTAGCTCCCCAGTGCCAGCAGCACTCATGCAGCCCCAGACCATGACACTCCCACCACCATGCTTGACTGTAGGCAAGACACATTTGTCTTTGTACTCCTCACCTGGTTGCCGCCATACACACTTGACACCATCTGAACCAAATAAGTTCATCTTGATCTCATCAGACCACAGGACATGGTTCCAGTAATCCATGTCCCTAGTCTGCTTATCTTCAGCAAACTGTTTGCGGGCTTTCTTGTGCATCATCTTTAGAAGAGGCTTCCTTCTGGGATGACAGCCATGCAGACCAATTTGATGCAGCGTGCAGCGCATGCTCTGATCACTGACAGGCTGACCCCCCACCCCTTCAACCTCTGCAACAATTCTTTTTTCAGATCCTCAGAGTTTTCTTTGCCATGAGGTGCCATATTGAACTTCCAGTGATGAGTATGAGAGATGTGAGAGTGATAACACCACATTTAACACACCTGCTCCCCATTCACACCTGAGACCTTGTAACACTAACGAGTCACATGACATCGGGGAGGGAAAATGGCTAATTGGGCCCAATTTGGACATTTTCACTTAGGAGTGTACTCCATTTTCTTGCCAGCGGTTTAGACATTAATGGCTGTGTTTGAGGGGACAGCAAATTTACACTGTTATACAAACTGTACACTCACTACTTTACATTGTAGCAAAGTGTCATTTCTTCAGTGTTGTCACATGAAAAGATAGAATAAAATGTTTACAAAAATTTGAGGGGTGTGCTCACTTTTGTTGGATACTGTGTGTGTGTGTGTATATTGTGACAATATGCGAGGCGGTAGACGGACAATACCTGTCATCTCGTATGTGTTCATGTGGCCTGGATTAAGCGGAGTCTGGTCCGGATTTTACCAGCCACCATGGCAGGGCTGGTTCTAGTCCGGATTTTGTGGTCCACTGGAGTCCACCAGCAGGTGGACTTAAATAATCAGGAACAGATCTCACTTGAGCTCTGCCTGAACCTCAGAGAGGGATCTGAGGGAGCTCTGTGTCTGTTGGGACTTTAAAAGACAAGGTTTGCATTTTTGCTGATTTTTTTTGTGGGTGTCAGGGGCCAGCCCCACACCCTGTAGTGAGGAAACTATACTGGCTAGTTTAGTGCCGGACGGCAAGGACTTATTTTTATGTTTTGTTTTGTTCTACCTGCAAACCTTATTTACCAATGAACCTGGCAAGCCGCCAGATTTTAATAAAGTTGCCTGCACGCTGACTATTTTCATATATATATATATATATATATATATATATATATATATATGGGAAGGGTCAGGCGATTTGAAAGAAATATGGAGTGCTTGCCTGTAGTTAGGGATAACCACTTGCAGCTTTGAACAGTAGCCTGTGTGCAAGGGGAAAACACAGGGGCACAACTGTGAGACAGGAATAGAATATTGTCACCCTCTAAAAAGAAATGCCTGAACAAATCTATCATGACTGGATTACCAGGTATTATAATAATGAATCCTAAAGATTTAAAAATATTGAAAATAACTTTTAAAATGACATTGACATATAAAATCTGATAAAAGGTGTTGGTGAGTGTGTTTGCATATAGGTAAAGGAGTTGGAAAGGCAGAAGGTTTTTTATCTTAATGCATTAAGATAAAAAACCTTCTGTGTCTAGCAGCCTCCCCAGCACCCCCCTAATCACTTACCTGAGCCCCTTCTCTCTGCAGTGATGCCCATGAGTGTCTTAGCTGTCCCAAACACTCCTCGTGATTGACTGAGACACAGCAGCATCGCCATTGGCTTCCGCTGCGTCAATCAAAATCAGTCATCCAATCAGGGGAGAGAGGGAGTGGGGTCGGGTCGGGACTCCGTTTCTGAATGGATACACAGAGCTCTGACTTGGCTTGGGTCCCCCTGTAGCAAGCTGCTGGCTGAGGGGGCACTCACCAGAGGGAGGGGCCAGGAGAGCAGAAGAGTAACCTGAGAAGAGGAGTATCCAGGCTACTCTGTTAATCCAACTACACAAAGGAGGGAAGTATAACATGTTTGTTATTTAAAAAAAAAACAATCATTGTGAACTGGCGAACAAATAATAAAATAGAATATGTAAAAAGTAAATCAAGGAAGCAAAAATTCAAAACAAACAGATTGCAAAAGACAGTAGGACAAACCCCCAAAAAATTCTTCAAGTATATTTATAGTAAAAAGGTCAGGTCTGAGCATGTAGGTGGGTGACTGGGGACAAAGAGAAGGCAGATTTATTAAATGCCTTCTTCAGCTCTGTGTATACAAAGCAGCATGGGGGCACTCATGTCCATAATGGGAGTGATAGTGACACAGCTCCAAATGATCCACAATGGCTCAAAAGTGATATGGTCCAGAAATATTTAGACAGAATAAAGGTGGATAAAGCACCTGGACCAGATGGCATCCATCCATGGATCCTAAAAGAATTGAGCTCTATCATTTCAAAGCCATTGTATCTAATTTTTAGGGACTTGTTAATTACTGGAATGGTATCAATGGATTGGCGTAGGGCCAATGTGGTGCCTGTATTTAAATAGGGATCAAAGTCTTTACCAAGTAACTATAGATCTGTTCGTTTAACAGAACTAGTTGGGAAGATTATTATACAGAATATATATAGCGCCAACAGTTCGCACAGCGCTTTACAATAAAGGGACACAGTACAATTACAATACAGTTCAATACAGTGGAGCTTACAATCTAAAGGGAGTGGGAGATAGTACAAAAGGTAATGGCTGCAGGGTATGATCTGATAGAGGTGACTCAAGCACAGATCTTAGGTGGAGGTGGGGTAGGCTTCCCTGAATAAATGAGTTTTCAAGTATTGCCTAAAGGCGGACAGGTTGGGGGCTGACCGGACATTCTGGGGCAGGGGGTTTTAGAGGATGGGAGAGGCTCTGGAGAAGTCCTGTAGGTGAGCATGGGAGGAGGTAACAAGGGAGCTAGAGAGCAGGAGGTCCTGGGAGGAGTGGAGAGGATGATTTGGGTGATGTACCTGGGGGCAGTGTTGTGGATGGCCTTGTATGTTGTGGTTAGTATTTTGAATTTTGTACGGTGGGGTAGGGGAAGCCTGTGAAGCGATTGGCAGAGCGAGGCAGCAGTCACGGATTGGTTAGTAAGGTGTATGAGTCTGGCAGCAGCATTCATGATAGACTGAAGGGGGGAAAGCCTGTGTAATGGTAGGCCAGTGAGGAAGGAGTTGCAGTAGTCAAGACGGGAAATAACCAAGGAGTGAATAAGTTGTTTTGTGGTGATGTCAGCTAGGAAGGGGCGAATTATAGAGATGTTGTGGAGGTTAAGGCGGCAAGATTTAGCCAGTGGTTGGATGTGGGGGCTGAAGGAGAGGTCAGAGTCTAGGATTATACCCAGCACCCTGGCATGTGTGGAAGGACCAATGGTTGTGCCATTGATCTCAATGGTAAAGTCGTGAGGAGGGGACCGGGGAGGAGGAAATATTACAAGCGCAGTTTTAGATAGATTGAGTTTGAGGACGTGGCGTGGCATCCATACCGATATGTCATTCACTAAGATCGTGATGTGTGAGGAGATTGAGGTGCAGAGTTGAGGAGTCGGGAGAATAAGAGGGGCCTAAGGACAGAGCCTTGGGGTACCCCAACAAAAAGAGAAAGAGGAGCGGAGGAGATGTTGTATGTGACACTGAAGATGCGCTGAGATAGGTAAAAGGAGAACTAGGAAATAGCAGAGTCACAGAGGCCAAGGGAATGAAGTTTGAGAAGGAGTGGGTTGTCAACTGTGTCAGACAGCAGAAAGGTCTGTGTGTATGAGTATGGAGTACTGGCCATTGGCTTTAGCAGTTAGTAGGTCGTTGGTAAGTTTTAGTAGGGCAGTTTCAGTTGAATGTTGTGGGCTGAAGCCATATTGTAGGGGATCGAGGTTGTTTCCAGTGAGGTAGCAATTCATACGTTTGTGAACAAGGCGTTCAAGAAGCTTGGAGGCAAACGGGAGCAGGGAAATGGGTCTTAAGTTATTCAAACAGGTGGGGTCCAGTGAGGGTTTTTTTTAAGTATAGGGGTAATCAGCGCATGTTTGAGTGGAGAGGGAAAGGTGCCAGAAGAGAGGGAGAGGCTGAAGATGTGGGTTAGAGAGTTTAGGACAGAGCAGGAGGGTGAACGTAGTAGTTGCAAGGGGACAGGGTCCAGGGGACAGGTGGTGGCTGTGGAAAGGAGTTTGGCAACTTCCTCAGAGCTAACAGGATTGAAGGAGGAAAGTGTTGATTGTTGGGGTTGTTGGACTTGGTGTGTTGGTTGGTGGAGGAAGCTGAATGCAGGATATCTCATCACAAATTGTGTCAATTTTGTTTTTGAAGTGATTGGCAATCTCCTGGGAAATTAGCAAGTTGGTGGGTGGAGGAAGTGGGGGGTGGCGTAAGGAATTAAGGGTAGAGAAGAGTTGACGAGGCTTGGATGAGAGGGATTTGATAAGAGTGGTGTAGTAGATTTGTTTAGCGGAGTGGAGGCAGGAGTTGTATTTCAGAAGGGCAGATTTGTAAAGGTTGAAGTCTTGCAGGGATTTAGTTTTACGCCACAGTCGCTCAAGAGCACGGCTGCGTTTCTTGAGACTCCTGGTGTCATCTGTTTGCCAGGGTTGTAGCAGGCGAGGCCTGGTTCTGCGTGTAGAGATGGGGGCAAGTGTGTCCAGGGAGGATGACAATATGTTGTTGTAAACAGAAGTGGGCAGGACAGGGGTGTGATTTTATCATAAAGGCAATCAGTAGCAGAATGAAAAAGGGAAGGGTTGAGTTTGCAAAGGTTTCTGGGGGTAACTGTTTGCAGGTTGATGGCATGGGAGGTAGGAGACAGGGAGAGTATGAAACTGATAAGGTTGTGATCGGAGAGAGGAAAGGGGGTGTTAGAGAAGTTGCAGGGAGTGCAGAGGTGGTTTGTGTCCATTGTGTTAGGTTGAAGGAGGAGGTTAAATTGAGTAGTTGGGAAGTGGCTGAGGTATTAGCACTGACTGGAATGTGAAAGTCTCCAAGGATAATGGCAGGTACTTCAGAGGAGAGGAAGTAGGGTAGCCATGCAGAGAAGTCATCAAGAAAGTATGACACAGGGCCAGGGGGTCGGTAAATTACTGCAACCTTCAAACAAACTGGAGAAAATAGACGAATGCAGTGCACTTCAAAAGAATACGAGTGAAAGAGAGAAAGGTGTAGGAAGGACCTGGAAGGTGCTTTTTGGGGAGAGGAGAAGTTCAACTACGACTCCTTTTCGTCCGCTGGATCTGGGTGAGTGAGTCCAAAGGAGGCCACCATGGCAGAGGGCAACTGGAGAGGCAATGTCTGATTCCTGGAGCCAGGTTTCTGTAATAGCAAGGAAATTGAGGAAGTTGGAGAGGAAAAGGTCATTGACAGAGGCAAATTTGTTGGAGAAAGAGTGGGCATTCCAGAGGGCACACATAAGGGGGGGGCTGACTCTTGGAATCGGGGGAATTGAAATAAGACAGTGGGAGTTATGGCTATTGTCAGAGAAGCTAGACTGCCAGTTCTGGGGATAAGATTTGGCTGGAGGAGGGCCAGGGTTTGGGGCAATATCTCCAGACATAAGGAGTAGTAGGAGGGTGAGGGCAGTAAGGCGGGAGTGGGACCTATATGAGGGCTGGCGCTGCAGTGAAGTGGAGGTGGTGGCATTGTATGAGCTCAGAATGAGTAGGAGGTGATAAGTGTAGTAATATTGAGAAAGCACAAGTGAGGGGGGTAGCAAAGGTGGGTTAAGAAATGAGAGTTTGAGGAAAGAGGGCATTACTGCAAAGAAGATTATTATCAGCATTTTGGAGAGTAGAGAGCGAAGAAAAGAAGGCAGAGTGAAAGAGAAAGGAAAAGGGAAATTGACAGGGTTTGTAATGGATAACTAATGTTTGTACTTGCCTTTAAAGTAGTGCTTTATTTAAAGTGCCGCTTTGAAAGTGCCAACACTTAAACGTTGCAGTGGCATTTTAACCAAGTAGTGGCCAGCCTGTCCCTCGCCAGCCGTCCCAAGAGTTAAACTGAATTAATACTGGGATGAGCTTGGGGGAGGTTAACAGTTATTCAATTAAGAGCTAATCAAAAGGCACATGGAGAAAGTAGGGAGCAGGTCTCTATGCACTTTATAACACTAAAGAGGTAACAACGACAAAACATTCATATCAAAGGAGTATATGCATACACATGAAGTAGACTACAAGAAAATGGCCACAGTTTATATGTATAACAACAGAGGTCTCCAAGAAAATGATGCACCGATAGCTATTAGATGTAATACATGTAGACTTCAATATTGCGCTAAGGAGCCGATCGTATATAAAGCACACATCCATATAAAATACTATAACATCATAGGTAACCAGAACAATGATAAAGCTCTTGTACTAACAGATGCGATGTGTATGGACCGAGCGGACTACGGAAATATGGCCGCCGCTTGATCCAAACACAGGACTACACAGATCTCCAAGAAAATGGTGGACACATCTAAAAAATATAAAAAGACACCGCCACACGTCTCCTGTCATCCCCATTGATGAAGTCACGTGTCACATGACGTAACGAGTAGGGCGACAGGAGAGGTGTAATACAGACTCAACAGGTACGAGCTCGGCGCTCGTGGAGATTCGTTTGTGGCATGTTTTTAAAAGTGAGTGTATTTTATCTTTGTTTTAAATAAACGCTGTTAAAACGTCACTTGCACCAGGAGAGGGTTTTTTGTTGTTCTTGTATATACATCCCTGAGACGGTTCCAGTGGGATAGCTGATATCACGGAGCATACACTTGTAGAAAATGAAGCAAGAGGAGGGAATAGGAGACAGAGGACCCCTAGCGGTGGACCCTGTTCCTCACTATACAAAGAAACCTTTATGTGCTATATATCCAGCACACTTCAGGTGAGAGGCTTGAGCACCTATAAGTGGCACCACTGAGGAAAAGTCACTGGATATCTGTTTACATCTAGGCACAATTACAGCACTTTGGTGAAGGCACAAGTAATACTAGAAGAAAGTCACAGCTTGAAGATTATATATTAATTTTAATGTTCGGAGCCCACCTGGCACAATCCACTCAGTCTGGACTTTAATAGACATTTTTATATATATTATCTTATTTTTTATATGCTTTATTTATTGTTTGCTTAACCTATGTGGCACCTGTGAGTCCAGCCGTGAGACACACAGCTGATGAAATATTACGTGTAAGGTTTCACTTTAAACATTAGGAATCTGCATATTAACAATTATTTATTCATGTTATGCACATATTGTTATTAAGAAATACCAGGTCTCAGTGTGATGCTCTTAGCGCTCCACTATTTTTTGCTATAATGTTTGTACTTGCCTTTAAAGTAGTGCTTTATTTAAAGTGCTGTTTTGAAAGTGCCAACACTTAAACGTCGCAGTGGCATTTTAACCAAGTAGTGGCCAGCCTGTCCCTTGCCAGCCGTCCCAAAAGTTAAACTGAATTAATACTGGGATGAATTTGGGGGAGGTCAACAGTTATTCAATTAAGAGCTAATCAAAAGGCACATGGAGAAAGAGGGGGAGGGGTGGGGGGTCTGTCCTAAAACAAATTGCTAAGCAAGAGGGAGACTGCAAGATAAGCGTAGGTGTTTGATCTTGGCCAAAACACCATAATAAAAGTGTAACCTCAACACCTCAATCAAGTATAAACAGCAGTTTCAAAGTCTTAACAAGGCAGTAGTTGATATCAGTCATGCAATGTAGCCCAGTGTTTCAGCAGGCAGATGTGGATTGCAGACAGGCAGATTGGCTTTTGTGTTGCAGGGTAAAGTGTAAGCAGTTACCGATGGTTACAGCTCGTAGATGTGGATTGCAGACAGGCAGATTGGCTTTTGTGTTGCAGAGAAAAGTGTAAGCAGTTACCGATGGTTCCAGCAGGCAGATGTGGATTGCAGACAGGCAGATTGGCTTTTGTATTGCAGAGAAAAGTGTAAGCTGTTACCTGGAAGAGCAGAGAGGACATAAGAGGATGACGGTGATGATGTATTCCCTTGTTTGAAGTATACCCGTTTTGAAAGTGCCAACACTTAAACATCACAGTGGCACTTTAACCAAGCAGTGGCCAGCCTGTCCATAGATGAGTTCTTGCTGGTAAAAAAATATTTTAAGCAAAAGACAGCATGGATTTATGAAAGACATAAGTTATCAGACAAACCTTTATGAGGAGGTAAGTATAACCTTAGACAGAGGGGAGGCTGTGGATGTAGTATACTTGGATTTTGCAAAACTGCAAATTTTAGAGTGGCCTTTTATTGTGGCCAGCCTAAGGCACACCTGTGCAATGATCATGCTGTCTAATCAGCATCTTGATATGCCACACCTGTGAGGTGGATGGATTATCTCGGCAAAGGAGAAGTGCTCACTGACAGATTTAGACAGAATTGTGAACAATATTTGAGAGAAATAGGCCTTTTGTGTACATAGAAAAGGTATAGATCTTTGCGTTCAGCAAATGATAAATAGGGGCAAACACAAAAGTGTTGCGTTTATAATTTTGCTCAGTGTATGTTAAAGTGTAACAAAAAGAACTATGAAATCTTCCACGGAGCATGGTTTTATCTCTTTGATATCTTGCTAACTGAGTCCCTTATAAGCTGTTTGCAGACTTATTACATGTTTAATTGGTGAAATTCCCCATAATCAATAAAGCATAATCACCATTTTTCTTTGTAAGCTTAAGAATCTTTTCAATATGTCTACAGGGATTGCATGTATGAGTTTTCACAAGGATGTGGGTGGAGTACCTGTGTTTTTGTCTCCCCAAATGTAAGCTAGGAAAAATGCTCTGAAGTACAAGGCCATCCTATCTAGTAACAAAGGCTCATCTCAGCGCATGAACAAGGAATCTAGGACTTCAATCCCGTAGAAAAGTAAAAAACGAAAAGCACCAAGTGCAGTTTTTTGTAATGTAAAGAACAGTTGCACAGACAAATGGTAACTCACAGATGGAGTAAGTATATAAGCTCATCAACTTAGGATATGTTGATGGATCAGTCCTCAGCACCCCAGGTCTGCTGGCAGGAAAGCCGCAGTGTGACAGAGAAAAGCTGGCATGGTTAGATGTCGTTCTGGGCAATGTCCTGGGTTGAAGGCAGTGTGGACCGCAGCGTCAGCATAGGCATCTGACGTCATCAGGGAGGAGGGAAGGGCATTCCCGAGGCCTGTACCAAGCATGTACACTCCTTCCTCAAGATATACGGGGAAAGGGGAGAGTCGTGTATAAATACACTGATCGATAAGCAATTAAAAACATACATGTTGGGGGCAACAAGAGAAGATACAAAGACTAAAATGTATCCACAAATAGTGTGAATGATGCGGTACATAAAAATACTTAAGTAAAAAAAAGTTAAAAATATACATTGTGCTATAAACAATAATTGGAATTACTAGAATATCCAAAAACATGACTGTTTTAAAAGAAATTCTTTTATAGATTAAAAAACACCCATAATGAATGCGTAGTGCATGTAAACGCATGGATATATATTTTGTGTAGAATGTCAAACAATAAAATAAAAATCTATATGTAGTATATAAGTACTATTGTACAGATATCTACTAAAACTATTTTTATATATAAAAAAAATAGAATGACATTATGACATTAGTTTTACTTCCGTACCGCCGGACGTCATATAACGTCCTTGGGTTTGAGAGGTGATCTCTGAATGGTGCCTGCAGATACTGTTTTTTCTGCCGGTGATTCTGAACAAGATAAAAGTGATCTTGGTGGCGGATTTGCCGCAAGATCACTTTTATCAGCGGCGGGAGAGGTGCCCCCCCTCCCGCTGCTTTCCCACCATCTCCGCCGCTTACCGGACCCGCCGACAGCGGCGGAGATGATCGGATCCTCTCCCCCCCAGTGTCTGTGAGCCGAGTGGCTGAAGGCGCTCACTCGGCTCCATAGTACGGAAGGGCGGAAATGATGTCAGAAGTCAGTTCCGCCCAACGGTCTTAAAGGGCCCATTTTTTTTTTTTGGGCTGTCATATTTTTCAAATTTTTTATTTTTATTTTTTGCATTCTACTGTAAATATGAGATATGAGGTCTTTTTGACCCCAGATCTCATATTTAAGAGGTCCTGGCATGCTTTTTTTATATTACAAGGAATGTTTACATTTCTTGTAATAGGACTAAAAGTGATACATTTTTTTAAAAAAAGAAGTGTAAAAATAAAAAGTAAAAAGCAAAATAAATAAAAAAAAAAAAAATTTAAAGCGATCCGTCCTGCCGAGCTCGCACGCAGAAGCAAACTCATATGTAAGTCCCACCCACATATAAAAACATGTGAGGTATTGCCGCGATCGTTAGAGCGAGAGCAATAATTCTAGACCTCCTCTGTAACTCAAAACTGCTAACCTGTAGAATTTTTTAAACGTCGCCAATGGAGATTTTTAAGTTGCAAAGTTTGTCACCATTCCGCGAGCGGACGCAATTCTGAAGCATGACGTGTTGGGTATCATTTTACTCGGCATAACATTATCTTTCACAATATGGAAAAAATTGGCCTAACTTTACTGTTTTCTTATTTTTTAGCTAAAAAAACATAATTTATTAAAAAAAAAAGTATGCTTGGAAGACCGCTGCGCAAATACGGTGTGACATAAAGCTTTGCAATGACCGCCATTTTATTCTCTAGGGTGTTAGAAAAAAATATATATAATGTTTCGGGTTCTAAGTAATTTTATAGCAAAAAAATTGTTTTTAACTCTTAAGCACCGAACCCAAAAAACAGGCCTGGTTTGTAAGTGGTTAAAATTACATGAATGACTGTACTTAGAGGTTTTGATGAGTCAGATAAAAAGTTATGGGACATGTATATTATATAAAAAAAAATGGAAATGAAAATAAAAAGATTAGCCAAAGGAATATCTGTTCTTTTGGGATCCTACTAGTATAATCTTCTTTTTTTTTTTTTTTTTTATCAAATCATCTTTTTATTATTTTTTTTTCCAACATACAAAATAGTACAATACATAACCCCAACCACGTACGGAGAAAGAAAAAGGAAAAAGCCCTCCGTCCCCTCTATCCCGTTTCAATCACTCCACTTCCATCCATTTTTTCCAGATTTTTTTCGAAGTTTTCTGGCTGGTCCCTGTGTGAAAAAATATATTTCTCCTTGATTATAGTTTCACTCATTTGTATTTTCCATTCCTCTACTGTCGGTGGATATTGCAAAATACATTTCTGAGCTATAAGCTTGCGTGCCTGGAACAAACTCCTTATCATTGAAATAGTTCTGTCTCCTGATACCCTGGAATTATCCAGGATGTTCAGGAGGCAGATCCCTGGATCCATTCCTATGATTGTCCCGAGATAGTCATTAATTGTGGATAATACTCCTTGCCAGTACCGATGAAGCTTGGGACATCTCCAAAGCATGTGTATTAACCCCGCCATCTCTTTTTTACATCTGGGACATTGATCAGTGTCCCTATGTTTCCATTTAAATAATTTCTCTGGGGTATAATACATTCTATGCACAATAAACAATTGGGTAAGACACTGGGCCGGAGACACGGAGACTTTAGGAAGAGTCGCCAATGGTTTTGTCCATTGCTCATCCGTAACTCCGCCCAGTTCCTCATCCCATGTTTTTTTTTGCCGTTAAAACTGTTTTGTTCTCGTATTGTTCTTGTAGCTGGTGATATATTTGTGATATTAAGCCCTTTTTTTTTTATCCCGCTTATTCAATATTGTTAATATATTAGGTTTATTTAGTGCCCTGTGATGCTGCCTGTGTCCTAATAGCATGCCTCAACTGAAGATATTTAAAAAATCTTTGGTTAGGTAGTCCATATTCCTTCCCAAGTTGGGCAAAAGTTTTTCTCTCTCCTTCCTGGAACAATTGATATATATATTTTATTAGAGTTGTACCGATACTAGTATCGGTATCGATACCGAGCATTTGCACAAGTACTTGTACTCATGCAAATGCTCCTGATGCCTGTTCCGATACTTGGACACTTTGGGATGACTGGAGGAGGGGGGGGCTTAGTAGCACAGAGGAGGACACAGCGGGGAGGATACAGGGACACTCAGGGATGATCAGTGGAGCGGTGGGGGAAATTACAATCAGCAATCTCCCCTCTGCGGCATTCAGCTGATTTATTGAAAGCTGCACTGGAAGAGTGTCTCTGTATCTTCCTCTGTGCTACTCCGGGCCCCCACCCCCCCTCCTCCTCCAGTTCCCGTGTCCAACTCACTTGTTCAGGATGGAGAGCGGAGGGAAGAGCCGGTAAATCTGTCATTTACGGCTCTTTCCTTTTCTGAATGGACAGAGTCAGTGACTCTGTCCATTCATAACTGAGCATTGTAAACTGTGTGTTACGATGTCTCAGTTTATGAATGGAGAGGAGCCGCTGTCTGTGAGAAGGTCACGTCGAAAGTTATTTAGTCGACTTACGGCGTCTCCCCTCTAACGACTAACATTAAAGGGGGTGGCGAGGTGACTAGTAGGGACTCACAGGGACATAGGAGGGGCGACACAGGAGGAGACACGAT